>OY288254.1:20726693-20761776 GCA_958450325.1 Agrostemma githago | reverse complement strand
ACCGCTTCCTATAATTATGGGTCGTGATGGGTTCAAAATAGGAAATAATATCAAAGAGTAAAATACTGCGTCATACTCTCATTTTTTATCATTATATGAATTTTTTGCACTAACTTATATCTGGTGTTATTTTAATGAACATTATCTGTTACTTTAATTCATACTATCTATTACTTTAATGTCATACCTCTGTTACTTTATACCTGGTGTATAAGCATCATCTGTTAATTTAATTCAATGTTACTTCAATTCACTTCATCTGTTACTTTAATTCTTGTTATCTGTTACCTTAATCCATATTTCAAGTTTTGATTGTTTTTTTTTTTCGCCCATTTATTGGCACTGTTATTGTTTTTTCAGTAGACGCAAAACACATGAATGATGTAGGGATATGGGTGAGAATTTCCTCTATATATAGGGCAGATCTTCAAATATGTAAATGAGAAGAAGAAGAAGATGATGATGATGAAGAAGGAAATGTCATGTAAATCATCGTCTGATCATGACAATGAAGAAGAATCAGGAGAAGAATAAGAAGATGATGAAGAAGAAGCATAATTCTGAGTAGGACAATATATTGTTAGAGTAACATACATTATTCGTTAGAGTAACATCCTTGATTGGAGTAAAATGAGTTAGAATAACACACATTATGTGTTAGATTAACATACTTAATGAGTTACAGTAACACAGTTTTAATGAGTTACAGTAACACAGTTTATGATTATAATTTGATTTAAAATATCCAGTTCCTATAGTTACAGGTGTGAAACATTGGAATTATAATGGAGTTTTATAATTTTTGTTTTGTAGTATCCTCAATAGAAACATACGTTATTCTTTTGGTTGATTGAAAGTCTTGTTTTTGCAAAAGATTATTATGCAACATAATAGATTTTATGAGTTAAAGTAACGCAGTTCATGAATTAGAGTAACACATTGTATGAGTTAGAGTAATAGTTTTTGCAAGAGAATATATTAAAAATAGATTTTATGAGTTAAAGTAACACAGTTCATGAATTAAAGTAACACGTTATATGAGTTAAAGTAACATAGTTTATGGATTATGGCAGTAACATAGTAACATGCGTACAATGGCAGTAGGAAAATGATGATTTTTTGGAGAAGATGAAAAAAACTTAATTTTGAAAAAACTTGTTGTGTGAGAGAAAAAGAGACATTTAAAAAGATTGATAAGAGAGAGAAAAGATTTGCATTGAGATAATTAAGGAGGAGAGAGAGAAATGATATATTTACCAGATTTGTTAGTTATTTCCTTAATTATGAGATTAAATCTTGTCCATTAATCTAACATTGAATCAAGGGCTAAGATGGGGACTCACGGACTCAACATATATAGGTGGACTCACCTGATCCCACTTATATATAGAGTAAGGCTCTTATGAGTCCTTCTCTATATATGAGTCCATAAGTCCTCATCCCATCCATTGGATGAGAAGAGGATGGATGGACATGATTCATTCTACAATTTGCATTAAAAAAAAAAGAAAAAAAAAAGAAAAACAAGGAAGATACTGCTTCCTAAAATAACTCCCATAATTTTAGGAAACAATAATATCACATTCATTCACCCATTCATTCACCCATTCATTCATTCACGTTACCACGTTCATCAAACCTAAAAAAACGCTTCCAACATCACGTTCATCCATTCAAAATTTGTGCTCGACATCACGTTACCATGGATTCAATGATCGCGAGATCATCATCAACTGTTGATAAGCAATTCGTGGAGTACAACAATGGTGAGTTTCAATATTACTTTCATGTTTTGCGTCAATTTTATTCATCGTATTCATCATATATTCATATAAACGATTCATTGCTCTTGTGTTAGTATAGATTGCAGATTGTTAGGTTTATTATTTAGGTTTTTTCATAATCTTCACTGATTATTATTTAGATTTTTCATAATCTTCATCAATTGTTATGTTTTCATTGCCATGGAAGTCATTAAGATGCTCCATATTATTAGATTTTACGTTCATAGTATGATTTTTTTAAAGATCTGATCATTATATGATTTTTTCGCACAAACATATATATGGAGTTATTGTAATGCACATAATGTGTTACTTTAATATAGATCATCTGTTATTTTAATGTCTAACCCTGTGTATAGACATCTTCTGTTAATTGAATCTCGTGTTACTTTAATGCACTTCATCTGTTACTTTAATTCTTGTCATCTGTTACGGTAATGCATTGGAGTAACAAAGGATTTAGAATACTGTCATATTAAAAAAATATTGCTTCCTATAATGATGGAACGTGATTGCCATCAAAATAGAAAATAATATCAAAGTATAACGTTCTCATTCATACTCTTATTCATAGCAGTATACATGTTTATACTGTCATCCATACTCTCATTCATACCTAATGTATTACAGTAACACGTTTGAAGCATTAGAGTAACATGTCATCGGATTTAGTTATTAATGTTTTGGTTAGAATACCGCCATATTTCAAGTTCTGATTGTTTGTTTGTCGCCACGTTTATTGACATGTTCTTGTTTTTGTAGTAGACGTAAAAGCAGAGGAATGGTGCAAGGATGTGGGTGAGAGTTTCACTCCATACATAGAGCAGATCTTCGAAGATGTAGATGATAAGAAGAAGAAGAAGAAGAAGAAGAAGAAGAAAGAATAATTAGGAAACGTCATGTATAAGTCATCGTTTGACGATGAAGAAGAAGAAGAAGAAGAAGAAGAAGAAGCACAATTCTGAGTAGGACAATATATTGTTAGAGTAACATACATTATTCATTAGAGTAACATACTGAATAAGTTACAATAATACAGTTTATGAGTTTGATTGATTTTCCAATATCTAGTCCTTAGAGTAACATCCTTTATTGGAGTAAAATGAGTTAGAATAACACACATCATACTTAATGAGTTACAGTAATACAGTTTATGAGTTTGATTGATTTTCCAAGATCTAGTCCTTAGAGTAACATCCTTTATTGAAGTAAAATGAGTTAGAATAACACACATTATGCGTTAGAGTAACATAGTTAATGAGTTACAGTAACACAGTTTATGAGTGTAATTTGATTTCCAATATCCAGTTCTTAGAGTAACAGGTGTGAAACATTGGAAATATAATGGAGTTTTATAATTTTTGTTTTGGAGTATCCTTAATAGAAACATACATTACTCTTTTGGTTAAAAAAGACTATTATGCAACGTAACAGATTTTATGAGTTAAAAGTAACACAGTTCATGAATTAGAGTAACACATTATATGAGTTAAAGTAACAGTTTTTGCAAGAGACTATTATACAACGTAAGAGATTTTATGAGTTAAAGTAACACAGTTCATGAATTAAAGTAACACATTGTATGAGTTAAAGTAACATAGTTTATGGATTATGGCAGTAACATAGTAACATACGTACAATGACAGTAGAAAAATGATGATTTTTTGGTGAAGATGAAAAAAACTTAATTTTGAAGAAACTTGTTGTGTGAGAGAAAGAGACAATTAAAAGATTGATATGAGAGAGAGAAGATTTGCATTGGGATAATTAAGGAAGGGAGAGAAATGATATATTTACCAAGATTTGTTAGTTATTTCCTTATTTCACCTCAAGCAATCACAACCATCCATCTTCCACTTGATCAATGGTCCAAGATTGGACTCAATATATATAAGAGAACTCACTTGATCCTTCCTCTATATATATATATATATATATTCTCAACATTGCCTCTTCACATTTGAGTTCCATTGAAGAACTTGTTGAAGATGATGCCATAGAAAAAGGTTGTGTTCCACTACCTTTTATTGTTAGGGTCTTTTGTTTTGATTGTGTGTTGTTG
This sequence comes from Agrostemma githago, assembly GCA_958450325.1. NCBI lineage: Eukaryota > Viridiplantae > Streptophyta > Magnoliopsida > Caryophyllales > Caryophyllaceae > Agrostemma > Agrostemma githago. Next base: position 20,757,930 of record OY288254.1, on the reverse strand, counting down.
GGCCCTTTTGTTTTGATTGTGTGAGAGGGAAAATTAGGGCCTGCTTGAAACACCCACATTGATTGAAGATATCATATTTATGAGCTTTGCTTAAAGGGATTTGAAGTACTACTCATATCAACAAAGTGCACTTTCTTTTCTAGTTGTCCATGCAGAAAAACTCCGCAATTAAGCATGCTTGGCTGGGAGTAGTCTTAGGATGGGTGACCTCCTGGGAAGGTTTCCGGGATGCGCATGAGTGATGCCAAAATGTGCAGGAAAAAACCCGTGTTGGTCTCTGGGACGAGTACAAAGCCTGCCGAGCTACCGAGGTTAACATTCCCAGTCCTAGGGTTGGACCGGGGTGTTATATACTGCTTCTAGATGTAGAATTAGTTAGTCAAACTGACTGTTGGAGGTACGTTTTTGTTCATTCCATAGTTCTCTACTTGAGTGGTCGAGTTTGAGTGCTGCAGTGTTAACCTTGGGGAACTACTAGCGAGTTGACGATTTCCACCTCGGTCATGCTGATATAGTTTTCAAGTAAGTGGCTTCATTATACGATGACACTGCTCTTTCCGTCATTCTCGATAAGGTTTTCCTCATCAGTTGTTTGTTTTGCCTCCGTCTTCTTTCCCCTTTTTCTATTCCTTTTACCTTCTGCCACGTTCAAAGTTCATTTGAGATTTTTCTTTCGCTTGCCTTTTTATTTAGTTTGTCCAACAACTTTTCAATGAAAGTTGGCTTTTCCTTCTTTTTTTGTTTCATTCTGTCCATCTTCTATTCCGGTTAATGGTTCGTTTTCCGTCCAACATTTTGAAAACTAGATATTTATTGTCGTAATAATATCTGTAATTTTGAGCAAATATATCCCGTATTGGTCTAAATTACAACCATTAGATGGTCAGATCAACAAACGGTGGTAAAAACAAATATAAGGCTGATGATGCGAGTAAAAAGAAATATGTTGTCAAAGAGTGGCTTGGGTTTCAAATGGAACATGGGAAACCTATTATGGAACAAGTTCAGGTGTATGAAAATCTGTGAACCAATTGAAACATAGAAAGAAGGACTTATCGTTTCAAGAGCTTATAGGTCATATGAGGACGGAAGAAGCTAATCGTCTTAAGGATAGATCTTTTCTTATGTATTCTATCACCACTAAAGCCAACCTAGTCGAAACTGGTAGTCCTTCTTACAAAGAGTTCATGGGTAAAGGAGCTCAGATGGAACATGACAAGGTCAAAACAAGAGAAAGGTATAAATGGTAAGAAATCTGGTCCAAGGAAAGATACTAATCAAAGTTCCAGAAACCAAACCTGGTGTGCTATGTCTGTGGACAACCATGCCACATATCCTACCATTGTCCTCAAAAGAAAAGGCCGCTCAAGTTAATCTTGCTGAATATGAGGATGTCGTTGTTGTCGTGGTTGTTGTGGCTAATTTGGTGGGAAAGGCATGAGTAGGCCAGGTGCTGGATATCGATGCCTCAAGACACCTCTATGCTAATAAGAGGATGTATGCAATCTGGGTTCAAGGAAGAAGCTGATGAGGAATGTGTTTACATGGGCAACTCTTTATCTGCACTGATCACCGGGAAAGGCAAGATCTTTCTCAAACTCACATCTGGGAAAACACTTGCCCTGACCAATGTTTTGTACGTACCCTCTTCACGTCAAAACCTCGTGTCTAGTGCCTTATTAAACAAAGCTGGTTTAAAACCTGTTTTGAGGTTGACAAGGTTGTAATGTTGCATAATAGGGAATTTGTGGGGAAGGGTTATCTGTCTGGGGGTTTATTTGTTTTGAACATTGATTATTGTTTTAATAATACTGCATCTACTTCTTATATTGCTGAGTCTGTTGATGTTTGGCTTGGTAGAATAGGTCACTTGTATGTCGATTATATTAAAAAGCTTAGAACGGCAAGTCTAATTCCAAGCTTAACGAATAAAGAATTCTCTTAATTGGCTACCTGTGTTGAGGCTAAATTCACTAAGAATCCTATTAAATCGGTTAATACTAGGAATACGATTGTTCTTAAACTGATTCACACCAACCTAGATGATTTCAAGAACATTGCAAGTAGATTGAGGCGGTAAAATTTATTGCATCACTTTTATAGACGGCTGTTCCAGATACACTAGAGTATATTTGCTTAGGAGTAAAGATGAAGCAGAAAAATCATTTATAAATTCTAAAAATGAAGTCGAAAATCAACTTGACAGGAAAATCAAAAGGGTAAGGTACGACAAAGAAGGCGAGTATGGGTCTACTTTTTGAATCGATTTATGTGAGAAAAACGAATTACATCATGAGTATAGTCCACCTTACTTACCTAAGTCTAATGGAGTAGCCGAATGGAAAAATAGTACAATAAAAAAATAATGAATGTTATGCTTTTAAGTTCTGACCTTTCTGATGATATGTGGGAAGAAGATCTTTCAGCTTGTCACATTCTTAATCGAGTACCTCATAAGAAATTAGACAAGACACCCAATGAAATATGGAAGGGTTATGCTCCCAACTTAAGTTTTCTAAAAGTGTGAGGGTGTTTGGCTAAAGTAGGCTTACCAAGCTGTAAGAGACCTACTGTAGGACCTAAGACTTATGATTGTGTTTTCATTGGTTATGCTCAAAACAATGCAGCTTATAGATTCGTCCTTGAGTAACTGTTCTATCTTTGAGGCTAGAGACACTGAGTTTTTGAGCATGTGTTTCCGTTAAAAAATGATGTTGTATCATTGCTTAATTTATCTGATTTGCCTATTAATCCTGTTGATAGTTATGTGCAAGCTAGTAGTAGTACTATTGATTATGTTATTGAACCTGTAAGGAGTAAGAGGCCTAGAATTGAAAAGAATTTTGGTAATGATTTTGTCATAACATTTTTAACTGAAAATGCATACGATGATTGTGCTTTGATGAGCTTGTTTCTGCTTATTTAATCGAAGACGATCCAAAAACTTATAATGAGGCTATGAGATCTATATATGTTAATTTTTGGAACGAAGCTATTAAAAGTGAGCTAAATTCTATTGTTTCTAATCAGATATGGGAGTTGACTGATTTGCCTAAAGGTTGTAAACCCATTAGTAGTAAATGGTTATTTAAAAAGAAAATAAGACTTGACAGTACAATAGAATGGTTTAAAGTCAGACTTGTGGCTAGAGGGCTTACACAAAAGAAAGAACTGACTATTTCGATACTTACTCACCTGTGACTCGGATTTCCACCATTAGGATTCTAATTTCCTTGGCTGCTATTCACGATCTTGTTGTACATCAGATGGATATCAAAATTGTTTTTTTGAATGGTGACCCAAGGAAGAAATATACTTGTCTCAACTTGAGGGATTTTTGGTAAAACGTGAAGAGAGTAAAGTGTGTACACTGAGAAAATCACTATACGGTCTTAAACAAGAACCTAAATAGTGGTATGAGAAATTTCACAAAACTTTAGTTGAAGATGGCTACATAACAAACAATTCTGATTCTTACTTGTGGGCACTCCAAGATTTTTTTATTAGATTGTGTGATGATTATTTGCATGTATGTTGATAACATGTTAATACTTGGTAATAATTTATTTGTTGCAAATAAGACCAAACAATTTTTGCCATCACGATTTGAGATGAAGAACTTGGGAGAAGCTGACGTTATTCTTGGAGTTAAACTGATTAAAAACTCAACCGGAGTATTCTTAAGTTAGTCTCATTATGTCGAAAAAATGTTTTGAAGAAATTTGACAGTTTTGATGTCATGCCTGCTAGGACTTCTTATGATGTTAGTCTACCGTTGTGTAAGAACTTCGGTGATAGTTTCTCCTAAGAAGAGTATGCTAAAGTTGTAGGAAGTGAGATGTTTCTCATGAACTATTCTCGGCCAGACATTGGTTATGATGTTAGTAGACTAAGTCGATACACACATAACCCTAATAGTACGTTTATTCCAGTTGATTTGTGTTTGCATTATAACCCTAATAGCAATTCGTCGATACACACATAACCCTAATAGCAATTCGTCGTTTATTCAAATACTTGAAAGGGACAATTGATTTGTGTTTGTATTATGGTAAGTTTCCTATTGTGTACTGTTAGAAAGATTTAGTGACGCAAATTGGATTTCAGGTAATGATGAAACAAATTCCAGTAATGGCTATGTGTTTACTCTAGGTGGAGGCCAGTGCTATATCATGGAAGTCTGCAAAATTGACTTGTATAACAAGCTCCACCATGGAGTCTAAGTTCATTGCTCTTGAGTCGGCGAGTCAACAAGTATAGTGGTCGAGAAACTTACAAACCTTGTCGAGGGGAGGGGGACATTTTGCACCATTCTCCCTACACTGTGATTGTCAGGTTGCCACTGGTATTGTTAATAAAGAAGTTTACAATGGTAAGAAATGTCATATATATATATATATATATATATATATATATATATATTCAAATCAGGCACGGTGTGGTGAAAAAACTCCTGAAAAATGGAGTGATTGCTTTGAACTATGTGAAGTCCGAACGTAATTTTGTTGATCACTTTACAAAGGGGTTAGCATCAACCGAGAATTCAAATCGAAAGTAGAGGTGGTCATGGGCCGGGCCTTAACATTTAAAATGGCCTACCAATTAATGTGACGGGTCTGGGACATCTTCAATTAATGTGGGGTGTTTCAGGGTATGGAACGGGTCTGGGTCTACCAATGAGTCCAAAATATAACGAATTTACAAGAAAAAACTATAGGAAACCCAAAAATCAACAACGATTTAAATTTTTCGTCGAAAATCTTAGTAGTTTACATCATTTGGAACAACAAAATCAATTCAATGGATGCTTAGATATGCTAACAAGATACATAAGTAGAGATGGCAATGGGTCGGGTCTGGGCCGGGTCGACTAGGGTCCAGACCCGGACCCGTCAAATTTACACTGGACCCAGACCCGACTCGGATCCAAGCGGGTCCGAAATTTTCAGACCCATACTCTAACCCGTCGGGTCCGGGTCTACCCGCGAGTCATGCTATTTTATTTTTATTTTTTCATGGATTTCTCTAAAATCGGTTTAATCTCAAATAATTATGATAAATTGACATCATAATTAAACAAAATAGAAATTTTCAGCAAATTAAGATAAAAAATCTATCAAAACTTACATTTAAACATCAAAAAAACACAATCATAAATAAATCAAACGATAAAAAACAACTCTAATTTGCGACCAAGATCAATCAACAAAATTGAAGTGCAAATGGGTGTGCTTGTGCAATTGTGTAAGGCGACAGAATGTTGGTAGAATGGTAGGTTTAAACTACTTTAAAGTGAGGAGTGAAGTGCAAAGTGAAGAGTGAAGTGCATCAGGCTCCGATATGTTTGTAGATTTTAGGGTTTTTAAGTTTTTTTAAGTAAAGTGTCGGGTCCACGGGTCGAGTCTGGGTCCAGTAACTCAGACCCAGACCCGATTTTTGAAAACGAGACCCATACACGACCCATACCCATTGGGTCTGAAAAAATGAGACTCAGACCCGACCCATTCGGGTCCGACCCGCCGGGTCTAGATCGGGTCTCGGACCCATTGCCATCCCTATACATAAGTAGCTATAAGTGACAACTTGATGGGAAAATGCATAAAATGATGATTTTTTTTCTTCTAATGGTCCATGGTTTGGGATGACAATTTCACCCGCACCCGCTTTGTATCCATCCACCCGATTTAAATGGATGAATGAAAATCCAAAATTAATGGATGATGGATGGATGACGGGTGATGTTAAATCTCACCCGTTATCTATTCGTCACTCGATATTCTTTGTATTTTGCTAAAAAAAATATACACATTTACATAAAAGTTAGGATAATTAATAAGGAGTACTAACTTATTATACTTTTTATAATATCAAAATGAAGATTAAGTTACAAGATTTAGGAAGATGTTAGAGATACACTAAGTGTCTAAGTGTATAAGGGTGTCTTTACACCACTAATCTAGGAATGCCACATGTCCTACCAAAAGAATCTATCTTTTTGCAAGATTCTTCATTTATTCACCCTCCCACCTAACTCTCTCCTAATTTCTCACCTAATTACCTCTTTTTTTTTTGTTATCGTAAAAGTGGTGATTAGCTCCCTTAACTTTCTTCAACTGTGAGATTAATCTCCTTAAATTTCAATGGTACTAATTAAGCCCTCTTAACTTTGGATAGAAATTTAATCCAATTCAATTTTTTTATTTTTCAATTAAAATTGCACCTTAAAAACAAAAGCTTCATTTATTTATACATTTTCTCAGTATACGATAAAAATGATTATTTATTTATAATAATATATGCAATTTTTACATATTTTGAAAAAAAAATATTGAATGAATTACATAAATTCGAAAATTTGTAAAAGTAATCTAATAGATTATATGAATTACATAGTATATTAAAATTAGGGATATTCTACGCGGTACCCCTATATTTTTCACTTTTTTACATGGTACCCCTACCTTTTCTATGTCTATACATGGTACCCTTGAAGTTTACTATTAATTTAATTAGTATCTTGAAAGTTTTTTTCCATCAGGTTATTTGATTATTTTTTTAGCATAGGATTAAGACTTCAATATCATTTAACTTAGATAATTAACAAATAATTGAGCTTAATTTAAGGGGTTATTTAACAACTATAATACCAACTATAGGGCGTCTTCCCAAAATAATATTAATTTTAATAAATCTGGGAATAATACGTATTATTGGAGTAGTTAAACCAGAGTTGTATAGGTGACCGGCTACCTGTAGAACCCTTCCACCTTTCTTTTTCACCTTTAATTTTAGTTAACGACAATAATACTAACTATAGATCATCTTTCGAAAATAATTTCAATTTTAATAAATCTGAGAATAATACATATTTTTGAAGTAGTTAAACCACAGTAGTACAGACAACCCGTTACCGGTAGAACTCGTTCCCCTTCCTTTTAGCCTTTAAGTATTTCATATTACTTCGCTCATTTTCACTTACTCAGTGTACAGGGCATTAAACGTCATTAATGTCTTCCGTATTTCTCTTCCTTCAACCTCGCCAAATTTAGCTAACAACACAATCCTACACCAAAATCAACACGTTAATCTAAACGAAACGTATAAAAAAAATGAAGGATGAAGGGTAATGGAGAGAGAGAGTATGAAGGAGAGAAGTAAGGAGAAGTAGACTTGGCAAAACTGACCCGACCCGAATAAGCCAAACCGAACCCGACCCGACACCCGAACTAAAGACATGATTTTGACCTGTAATCCGAATTGATCCGAGCTAACCCAAAACTGGCACGACTATTATTATTGAAAAAGAGTGGATATCCCTAAAAAAAAGTTGAAAACAACAAACCCGAGAATGACCCGAACCCGAAATTATCTGACCCGACCCGAAGTCAACCCGATTATTATAACCCGAAATTGGCCCGATCCGAAGCTGAACCGACACGGTTTACCCGTTATCCAAGTCGAAGGAGGAGGATGGAGAATAAGTAACAGGTTAAATATTAATTAGGTGACCTGATGTAGCAGGTGATAAACTTACTTATACTACTCTTGTTTAATTACTCCAATAATACGTATTATTCTCAGATTTATTAAAACTAGTATTATTTTGGGAAGACGCCCTATAGTTGATATTATTGTCATTAAATAACCCTAATTTAAGTGTTATCATTTGATTTGACAATATAACATCAAAAATATAATCCGTTTAGATTCGGAGTATAACTGCAAATACGTACAAAATTGTTAGCTTAAGATCGGTTAATTAGATATGTTAAATGACGTTTAACTTTTAATCTTGAACATAAGAAGGTAATTTGTTGTCAAACTTGACGAGACAAAAAGTTTATGGGTACCAATAAAGATAATAATAAAGTTTAGGGGTACCAAAAAAACTTTTCATTAAGTACAAGGGTACCATGTATAAAAATTGTAGGGGTACAACGTAAAAAAGTAAAAAGTTCAAGGGTACCACGTAGAAAATCCCATAAACATCAAATCAAGATTGTCGAGTTAAGATTCACCTTTGCCACCTCAATTAATAAGTGGTTTATAACACCAAGTTGCAATTTTTCTGTCATGAAAACATTAAATTAATCTAAACTAGATTAAAGCCCGTGCGCTGCACGGGTTAGTTGGCTTAATTACATTGATGATGTACATTCGTTAAATAAGAAACTTAATAAAATTATATCATTACAATAAATAAAATGATCACATGAAATTGGTAATCAAACTTAATTTCAGGTGAGTTTATAATCTTAAGAGCTCATTTTAGAACTCAAAAGAATACATTATTGCTCTTATTTATAACATAAAGTTTCATCACCTTAAGTTTGTAGTCTTATTAAGAGACTTCTTAATAGTCAAAAGTTTTTTTGATTGATATCCAAGAACGAATGAATTTTTTGATTGATATCTAAGAACGAAAGATTAATCTTATTTATAATATAAGATTCTATTGACTCATCTTAATTTTTCGATATAGGATAATTTACTCATGGTTTATAGTTTTAAGATATGCTTTTAAGACCCAGAAAAACGCATGATTAATCTTATTTATAATGTAGAATTATCACCTTATTTAAATTTTTTTCGATGTGGATAATTTTAGGTTTGTAGTCTTTTCAAAAACTTTTTAAGACTCAAAAGATTGTTGGTTGATATTTAAAACCGAAAGATTATTAATTTATAATATAGAATTCCATCACCTCATCATAATTTTTCGATGTGGTAATTTACTTGATTAAGCTTATAGTTTTAAGAGCTATTTTTAAGATTAAAAAAATTTGTTTTTATATCTAATTTAAAGGATAGACGATTACTCTTTATTTATATAATCAAATTTGATCATCTTATTCGAGTATATATTTTTGATAAATGATTACTCTTATTTATATAATAAAAAAAATTCACCTTATTATAATTTTTCGATGTGGGATAATTTTACTTAAGTTTATTTAAGTTTATATATAGTATAATTAAGAACTTTTATTTATAGGCGAATGATTACTCTTATTTATAATATATAGAATTTCATCACCTCATCTTAATTTTTCGATGCGCGATAATTATACTTTAACTATATAGTCTTAGTCTTAGTCTTAGTCTTAAGAACTGTTTTTTTAAGTCTCAAAAGATTGTTGGTTAATATCTAAGAACGAAAGATTACGTAGAATTCTATCACCTCATTATAATTTTTCGATATGTGATAATTTTAATTTAACTTTATTTGTAGTCTTATTAAGAACTTTTTTTAAGACTAAAAGTTTTTTGTTGACATCTAAGGATGAATGATTAGTCTTATTTATAATATAAAATTTCATCACCTCATCATAATTTGGAGAAATGGTTACTTTTATTTATAATAGAATTCCATTGTCTTATCATGGTCTTAAGAGTTTTTTAAGACTCAAATAATTTTTCGATATGCGATAATTTTCTTAAGTATATACTCTTAAGAATTTTTTAAGACTCAAAAGATTTTCATTGATATCATATCTAAGAACAAATATTAGTCTTATTTATAATATAGAAATCCCACCTTATTATAATTTGTTGATGTGGAATAATTTAACTAAAATTTGTAGTCTTATTTATAATATAGAATCATCATCGTACCTTATTTTAATTGTTCCGATGTAGGATAATTTTAACTTTGTACTCTTATTAAGACCTTTTTAAAATCAAAATATTGTTGCTGGTTGATATTTAAAAACAATGATTACTCTTATTTAGTAGAAATTCATAACCTCATCATAATTTTTCGATGTGCGAGAATTACTTAAGTTGGTTGATGTATTATTAGTCTTAAGGACTTTTTTAGGACTCAAAAGATTTTTGTTTGATGAAACTTTATAATTTTTCGAATGTAGGATAGTTTTACTTAAGTTTATAGTCTTTATATATTTCTAAGCTAAGACTCAAAATATTTTTGGTTAATATCTAAGAGCAAATGATTATCTTAGTTATAATATATTGTTTCATCACCTTATTATAATTTTTCGATGTGGGATTATTTTTATTTAAGTTTGTAGTTTTATTAAGGCGCTTTATAAGACTTAAAAAGTCTTAAAAGATTGATATCCATTACGTACCTTAATATTTGTGAGGAGTATTTTAATGAAATGAGGCAAAAAATAGTGACCGAATGTAATATAATTTTTTCGATGTGAGATAATTTACTTAAATTTATAGTCTTAAGAGTTTTTTAAGACTCAAAAGATTCTGATTGATATCTAAGAACAAATTAAATAATTAGTCTTATTTATAATATAGAAATCAATCACCTTATTATAATTTGTCGATGTGGGATAATTTAACTAAAATTTGTAGTCTTATTTATAATATAGAATCATCACCGTAACTTATTTTAATTATTTCGATGTTGTTTCGATGTGGGATAATTTTAAGTTTGTAGTCTTAATAATACATTTTTTAAACTACCTCATCATAATTTTTCGATGTGGGAGAATTACTTAAGTTGGTTGATGTCTAAGGAATTTTTTTTATTAATTTTATTTATAATATAAAATTCCATCACCATCACCTTATTATAATTTTTTATTTAAATGTTATAATTTTTTATTTAAGTGTACAGTCTTGACAACTTTTTTAAGACTCAAAAGATTAAGGTGGGATGAAACTTAGGTTTGATGAAAGTTTATAATTTTTCGAACGTGGGATAATTTTACTTAAGTTTATAGTCTTAATACGGAGTATATATTTTATGTAACAACCCGGTTCTTCTAATGACATTAATTAACAAGGCGGAAAATAATTAAGTCGTAAAAAGGGATAAAAATTTAAAACCATCGACTCAAGTGAAGCTTTTACCGATAAATGGACTGTTTGTTAAAATACAACAACTGAAACCCAAATTACAAATTTCTAAATACAATAGTCTGACAAAATTTGTGTTACAAGATTTATAGTTTGACACTCTCATCTGCCACACTGTATCTCTTGCACTCACGCATACCCCCATGTCCAGTCTTGAGGGTTCGTTAACCTGAATGCATATTTAAATATACATATCCCACTTAGTGGGAGTAACCTAACCGTCCTTCTAACGCGGCCCCGAATAATCAATGTAGTACAACGTTTAGGTTATCTAATTAACAGATAAGCAGGCATGTCACATTACAAATCGACATGTATACAATGTGAGATACACATGAAGTGATTTCAGTTAACATGCGAATCAATTTAAATATATAAGACATGTAGGTTATATAGAATAAAGTAAAACATACATCATATGAGTATCATGTGAATAATACAGTAAAACATAGATCATGGATTTATAGAAGTGTCATGTGAAAATAGAGTAAGACATACATAATACAAATCGTATGAAACATAATATAAATCATAATCAATATTCAAGCAAGACATATAACAAAACATCACTTCCCATTATCAAGCATTTCAATCACATCATTAGTCATAAGAGTATTGGACAGTAACAAAGCATAATAGCACATGTGATTTAGAAAACTGTAGTCATTTACTTTTAAAAACAATGGTTTCCTTTCACATAATGCACGGGACGTGACTACTAATGTCTCATGCACACTTAAGGCTTGCATCTCACCATAAATGCGGATGGGAACATCAATCCCGCGAATCATATCGATACTAGGAGGTTTACATCTCACCCCTAGTGCTCAATAGGATCGAACACCTAAATTGACTCGGTATAATGGACTGACATACGGAGAAGAAGGACTGCAAGTGCATGGACTCAGAGGCCCCGCTAAACCGAACATGTCCCATACACTGCTAAGGCAAAGGTCGGAAGGTATTCCGCCCCCAAAGATATACGATATAGAGAGTGAGAGCTGATCAGTGCCCTTGTCTATGTATGCGCACACACCCAATCCATACTCTTGGTCTCGAGAAAGAGAACCTTTACACAACCGAGCACCTCAATGGCAACTGGACGACTACTACTCTACCGACAAACTCATAAAGAGCTGGCTGCCCATTTACTTCTTAGCATTTTCTCGCACCGGCAGGATGCATCATGGCCTCCCATGAGCAGTGACTCCGAGTGTCGTAGTCTACTTTCGAAGCTGTCTTCTATCGCATCGCCTTTTAAACTTTACCAAGATAGCGCCCAACACGAAACGTAGGCTGAATTTGGGTGTCTTATAAAGACAGAGTCTCTGGAATATCGAGCTCAGCGGTCATCGTGGGGCACATGTCCGATGACCAGAGGGATGAAACAATACCGGGTTCCATAAGGATGACCGATCTGTGGGCTGTGTATTGACTTGGAACAAGTCATTACAACATGGAATGGTGAAGCCGACTCAGAGGGTACTGCCAGGGCACATGTTCATTTTCACCATGATTGGTGTCGATAACATCGTTCGTGAAAACGTGTCTGATCACCGGCTTAGGTAACACACTGACTAGAAGTACGGTTGTTCCTATGGAATTTAAGTATGTCGATTTTAAGATTAACAAACATTATCAATCGTCGTAAAATTTATCTTAACTGATAGTTTTAGTATACTGATGTAAGAGATTTGGAACATTTTATTTGACATATATTATTTGAAGCGTTCATTAGTTGAGATTTGATTAAAGATTCAATTATTTCTAAGTACATTATTTAAGATGGGTTCCTTTATCCTGACTTGGTCTATGTTGACTTAAAAAGCCAAAGTTTGACCAAGATAGACTAGTCAACCCTTAGTTTTGACTTAGTCACTAATTAGTGCTTAAGTGCTTATTATAAAGTTTAAGTGTTGTTTTGCACATTTAAGCATTGTTTAACTTAGTACTTTTGGGCTATTCGTCTTTTAGTACTCTATACTTTTTGGGCACAAGTATTTAGTACATTTATTGTTCAAGTGTACGTATTTAGTATTTTTATACGGTTTCGAATTTGTGCCAGTATACTTATCTCTTAAAGCCTATTTATACTTAGTAAAATATTTCAAACACCAAATAAATCAATAATAATTATAAAAATCATTTTTAACCTTATTAGGTATCATATTTCTCAAAACATAGAGTTTTACAAACGTAACTTTAAGTAATAACGAAATCGATAATATTATTAAGGATACTAAATGAGTCATTTTTCAAATGTTATTTTTAAGTTTCGATTTTCATACTCAACATACTTTTATAAGCTAGGTTTCCAGATATAAAGTCATTTTTCAAAAATAATAAGGTTTATTATTTTTAACAAATTAAAAACGAAAACAGTACGGTTTTCAATACTTTCTTTTAAATCGTTTAAAATACTTAAACGTCATCAAAGTGAACCAAAATTTTATTTTGGACATATATACTTGTACATAACTTATACCCAGAAATTTAGATTAAAATAATTTATAAATGTTCTTACATAAAATATTCTTTCCAGATCTGACCCATTTTAGTACAAATTTTATAAATGAAAATATATATGATGAATTCATATAAAATTTGACATAAACATCTTAGGCATCATCAGGAACATAAAATAAATTTTTCAAGTCCAAAAGAAACGTTTAACATCACGAAACATAGCATTTTCTCAGACAGTACATAAAATCGTACAGTACCAGTTTACGAAATAAATCATTACTAAATATATATTTTCATAAAAACTTACTTTTCATATTTTACTCATATTCTTGACATTCAGATCTACAACTTTCATGAAGGAATTTAAGGCTAATTCGAAACATATTTTACACAGAAAAATCGTGAACATACATCACACATCACAGAATCCATTTTACAGCATGTATTGTTAAGTGATAAATCAACAAATAGTTAACTTTAAACTTGGTGATCTAATGATTTAGTCCTAAACATGATGTTATATGTTATTTAGAGTCTAAGTACTATACTACGAGATTTGAGGGCGAAGAAAAGTTAGGTTACCCATTAGCAATTCTCCGGATCAACTATGAAATCAAATATACTAAGATCGAAGCCCCCTTCCTCTTGCTCCTCTTCATGAATAAGTTAGAATGACACACAAACAAAGTAAGTTAGTAAATATAATAGGAATAAGACTTAAAAATAAAGAGTATAAGGTAAGGAAAAGAAAGAGTATGTGCTCTTGAGATATGGTGGTGTAAACACCTTAGAACTTAAAAGAACTTTTATGATTTTCTTTGGTTTTTAGATGGATCTTTGAAGGAGTGCTTAAGTGAGTGAATGGATGAGTAAATGAAGAGAAAATGGCTGGTTATAAGCACACAAGTCGTGCATTAGATGGGGGAGCAAAGGGTGGACAAGAACTTGACAATTACCAAAAGTAGCTAAGCATACTTTAAGAGGTACATACCCTATTTGGTGTTTTTGATTAGAAAAGCATATTTTGAGGCTTGGACTTCAATGTGACGGTATGACATGCCTTAGGGTGATATTTTTGAGTTTATTTGGTCACACCATGGTTAGGAAAGAAGTACGGAAATCGAATGTCGAGAAACGATTCGTCGGGTGACGATTTTCGTAGTAAAGGAGCTGTCCGGTACAATATTTTTATGATGAACTTATAAATTGTAATTTTTAATATCACCATTGTTTAGATCTTGAAAAATTAATAAAGTTAGGCTTTTGAAACGCCTCAATCGGAGTCCGTATGAGAAAATAGGAACCGTTTTACGAAATCGCGCAGAATTTCGATAACGATAGAAATTTCAGTTTTGCAAACAATGAAGTGAAATAGAAAGGTTCCAAAGACACAAGAATTGAATATTACTATATAAAATATTTTGTCGAGACTCGATTTATTAATATTAATCGTTATTATAAATAACTAAAATGGTCAAAAGCACGGGGTGTTACATTTTAAGACTTAAAAGATTTTTGATTAATATCTAAAAGCGCATGATTACTATGAAGTTTTATTTATAATATAAAGTTTCATCACTTTATTATCACCTTATTATAAATTTTCGATGTGAGATTATTTTTACTTAAATTTGTAGTCTTATTAAGAGACTTTTTAAGACTTAAAAGTTTTTTTGATTGGTATTTAATAACGAATGATTAATCTTATTTATAATATAGAATTCATCAAATTATCATAATTT
Organism: Agrostemma githago; assembly: GCA_958450325.1. Classification (NCBI taxonomy): domain Eukaryota; kingdom Viridiplantae; phylum Streptophyta; class Magnoliopsida; order Caryophyllales; family Caryophyllaceae; genus Agrostemma; species Agrostemma githago. The sequence continues at coordinate 20,742,886 of OY288254.1, read as the reverse complement.
TTCGATGTGGGATAATTTATTTAAGTTTATAGTCCTCAGAATTTTAAAACATCACATTAATATAATAAATTAAATATATATTATAATAATTAAAATATTCTCTAATTGATTTTATTTATTTATTTATGATACTTTCCTAATTTGAGGTTTGATATAACGGACCAATGAGATCGCTCGAAAAAAGCCTAATATATATATATATATAACTTTAACGTATGTCATCTGTAACTTTAATATAGACTTAATTACATATGGTGAACTTATTTGATCCTTTCTCTCTCTATATATATATATATATAATATTGATTGATTGCTCACAATAGATACAGGGTATACAGGGTATCCTCAAAACTAAGACTATCGACATACAGCAAAGAATTACTAATCAACAATAATACAGAGTTACATGGTAGTGTTGTGGACAATCGATAGGAGTATAAGGCAATGATGCATTGTAAGAAAATTGTATACGTAGACATCACAATGCCATGTAACTATAACATTCAGCACTGTTAACACTTCAAGTGATAAAGTGCAACCGAAGTCGTAGACATCACAATGCCATGAAAAGGAAAAGGTGGAGTCAATTTAACCCAACTAAAAATGGAAACAAGTTTACAACACATGAATGGAGCAAATGATCTCAACGTATACAACGCAAAGAGGTCATCAAGAGACATGACAAAGATTCAATTACGAGTAAAATGATCAACAGTGGAAAGACAAAGGGAAGGAAAAGTGTTCAAGATAAAAACAAGCGAGTATTAACTTGGAAGACATTATGCAGGGACTCTGCAATCCGTGTAACATATATGTACTCCGTGTACAACATTATCTACACAATTACATTACCTAATCTCAAACAGCCGGCTTATATATCATGTATGCCGTCAAAAAAAAACACCAAAATTTGCTCCATATTTATGGGCCAAAAGTAAAACTATACTCCGTAACTTTTTTATACTTCTGATTACCTTTAATGGTTGCTATGTCCAAAGAAGAGGTATGAGGGCAACCAGACCAAGTGTACTATCCTGTACTTCTTGTTAGGACTAGATGAAAAAAATTAGTGGTAGAGAAACCAAGCCAAAAAATTAAAGGGTGGGTGTGTAATTTTAGACTATGAAAGACGAAGAGCTATCTGCTCAAGCAACAGCCTTTTCTGGGAGGAGTTAATGATGCCTTTACACTCAGCATCCAACAAAACTTGGGACATAATGGCAGCTGCAAGGGCTCTTGGTTCCTCGGATGTCTTCCTTAACATAAACACCTAAACATCACAAATGATCAGAGCAGTAAAGACGCTGTGTCAAGTTGAATTTAGCCTGGAAGGCTGGAATAACTGAGTGGGGTTTGAGTAGATAAATCGTTAATGGAGTCCAGTATGAGATCTCTAAAGTTAATGGAGTCCAGTTTTGGATCTCAAAAAGACGATGGAAACTAGAAGGGAAGAAGGGTAGATTAATGTTGTTCCACATGGTACCTGCTTATGGTGAGAGATTTCTAGGCAGCCAGGCTTCAAAATAAAAGGTTCTCCGTCTATTTGAACTGGAAAAGGACTAGAAATATGTATTCTTATAGATGTCCCCTGCGCTAACCTTCTGGCTTGAGAAAGTCCAACCTGTACACACAAAAAAGTATCACCATCCGATTAGTAACAAGTCACATGGCTAGGCTGATACTTCTTCCTTCACTACTTGATCAAATTATGCACCGGAATTTTGAAAGATGTAGTGAAATGGCTTGAATGGAGTAAGGTGTGTTTCTTTTCAACTTATTTTCAGCTCATTTAACTTCTGTTCAGTACATACCATTTCAGTTCAGCTGAGCACCAATATGTTCATTGTCTCAGCTCACTTCTGTTCAGTTAGGCCTACTTCAACTTCAGTAACAAATAAAATTAAAATAAATAATCTCTGCCACTCAGATATCAACGAATTCTGACATTGCAAACGTTTATTTTATGCACTATACCATAGAATTAAATCATTCATATACTGTAATAGGGAAGTACTCATTAGACACAGCAAGCCATTACCCCTATTGTTAACGGGTTTTGTCATAAAAATACAACCGTCTTGTACTAGTTTAGGATGAAATACAACTACAAAATTAAGTTAATTTTTTTATAGAAGTAAATACATTGCATTTTGTAGTTTGACATTACTATAATGGGTGACAGTGAGTCCTTTTTTTGGTGAGCCGAATTCATGAGAGTTTTGTTAACTCCAAGTATTTAGGCGGGCAAACTTTTGATGAGAGCACATGTATCATTTTCTTTTTCAGTGATTTCTCATTTAGTATATAGAAGATAAGCTTTTGTACACCCAATAATACTTCGTATAAATATACAATTTAGTACCTGAAGTTTCCCAAGGTGCCATGCTCCAGAGACGCATACAACCTCGAGCATTTTATCATGCATGCACTGACGAGTGAAATCATCATCATGCTCACATTCATTTTGCCAAAGGTCCACGCCACCCATGTAGCTACCAATATTGAGAACGATTAATCCTTCAGCATCCTACAAGGGTAAGTTGATTAGAACCATAAACTCAATTGTCAAACTATTGATGATGTAAAAGGAAAGCCGGTCATACTACAATTGCAATTTTTAGATCCATAGAACGAACCTTAGGTATTGAAATGTCTTTTCCATCAACTTCAAGCCATACTTGCCACGGTAAATCAGCACACGCCCTGTCCATCATATCTCTGGCGCCTTCCCTAGCATACCGCAACTTGTTCACGAACTGCCAGGAATTACTGATCAGTACACATTAACATATAATGATGATCTAGATTTCGAGTTTGTATCTACTAATGCCTCTTAAATTTATCTTTGTTTGGCTATCATAAGGAAAAATGAAAAAATGTCACTTCCTCCGTGTTTTTTTATCTTCCCAGTTCCCACCCTCAAAATATGGGAGTATTATATTAAATGGGAAGATAAAAAAAAACATGGAGGAAGTATAATACTTTTTTTAATGTCTCTTGTAGGCTCAGATATGATTTGCAGAGCATTGGGTTAAAAAGGTTGATGCCTGTCGAGATAACTACAAGGTCCCTTAGGCTCCAATCCAGTAACATATCCCGATTTCCTGTTTGGAATGTCCAAATGTAACTCTAGCTTCTCTAAATATACTAAAATGATTTCCTAGTTAAATTCTGCAAATACTACATTCCAGCCCATTTATACGGCAGGCATTTCCGACTAAAGGTTGTTTCTTGTGTGAGTATCACATTCCATCCAATAATTTAGTGAGTAGATATGTCACTACCTGACTGTAATACTTCTCAGGATTTTCCTCCCGGTTGACATGAAATTCATACGCGACCTTTGCATCACATCCAATGCCTGATAATTTAGAATCAAAATAAGAGTTTGAAGCCAATAATAGGATGAGATGGAAAAAAAAAAAACATGACCTCATAATTACCTAAATAGTTCATCATAGATTTTGAGTGGACTTTATTTGGATCCTCATTTGAGTTTTCTTCTTTGATGCCAACCTTCCAGCGATCCACAACTGTAACTGCAGCATGATTAACATCATGCAAAATGTTGCTTAACCCATGTCCTTCAATTTTGGAGAAACCTCCTCCCCATTGTAGAACCCTTGCGAGGTCATTTCCAGTACCCAGCGGCAGAATAGAGACAGGTGGAGGAGACTCCAAGTTCAACTTCTCAATCGCATCAAGAACCCATGCAACAGTACCATCTCCACCACATACCAACACTCTGAAGTTTGGTACATTGCTAAATAACTTCAAACCAGCCTCGGGACCCTGGGAGGAATTCAGTTCCAAGACCTGCCATGGGAAGGTAATAGGTATAACAGCAAGCACTCAACATAAGCCTAGTATGCTGATACAAAACCATAGAATATTGCAAAGAAACCCATCAAATTGCACATAAGATTATGCAATCTAGTGAGCCAAATAGCAATGCCAAGAATCGTATATTCCAACCAACGGCGGAGAAAATATTTTGAGAGGAAAATATTCAACGTACTCAAGTACCAAGTATTTAGGCCATACTGTCATCAACTAAAGACCTACAACTAAAGTAGTACTCTGTATGACTTTCATTGTAGGGATGTCATTGGAAGTGCTAGGCCTCAGGTTAAAAATTTCATATCCCCTTCATTGTACCCTTGGCATCTCTATTTATCCGATGAAAAATACTTGATAATTTTGGGTCCGCTACTGCTTACAAGCATCAAAAGAAATTTCCTATGAAAAATGATTTTCCACAAATCTTCCCAAAGGAAGGTGAAAGCAAAGAGCAATCTACCAAGCTTATAAATACATGGCACTTGCTTTAAACCTGCAGAAAATTTCCTTGAGCAATACTTCCGGATACAAAATTGAACGCATCACCAGAGTTAATATTCCACGATCACTGGTCAGCACGCTCAGCCTTATACAACATGACGTACATTGTGCACGCATAGCGGATACCGCCTAGTAAGTAGGTCGTTGTAGTAGCACTATCTCTTTGACATCCATCACATAAAACAGATAAAAGTAGCAGAAGTATATGACCCAAGATACATAGAGCAACCTTTGGTACAGAAAAGACGGAGTTAATTACCTGTGCAGGATTCAGAATCATGTTCAATCTCCTCCTGAGAGAAGGCCCATTCTGAGCACCGCTTCGAGTATTGATAAAGACCAAGATAGGTCGAGCATCCTTTGGTAAGTCCACAAGCTTGTATTTCTTGGCCTTGCCATATGTCACAGTTCCACCCTTCTTTTTAATAAATCCAACATTAGGTCCCTTTAAAGCATGTGTTTTTGCATTTCTAGACAGAAAGTCCATGTTTTTCTCACTGTAACATTTTTTAAGAGAAGCTATGCCATTAAGCACATAACCCAGAGGGGAGTCAGCAGCATCCTGGAACTTGTAGCTAAGTGATCGGGCAGGTCCGTTTTTGTTGCGGTTGCGTCTTTTTCGCATTTCTCCACGGATAGAAGATGCTATAAGCTCTTCTCTGATCGAACTAAAGCCCCTCACAGATCCTGCATCAATTTCTTTCACACATAAAGGAGAAAGAATAATATCTCGATGAGGGCCCAAATTGCAGACATCGCCCATATCTTTGGACATCTTAGCGTGACAAGAAACATGTATGAGACGCTGACACCACATACAGTTCCATGTCGGAGAATCATCAAGCAAAGGAACACCACAAGGCTCATCACAGTAGAAACAGAACGCTGAAGTATCAGGATTATCATCCATCGTGACCCATCTTTCTGACCAATGGTGTTGCACATGTCCATGACCAGCTTGTGCAACACACTTACAGTCCTTTGCTGCATACTGTGAGCAATAGAAGTGGGATGCTACCCCACAAACAGCACAGCGGTGGACAGGAGTGTTTAGTACAGCCTTTGTGCCTAAGCATTGTGAAATTGACAGAGAAGTCAGACAAACACAACACGTGGATGGATGTTCACCACCACCATAGTCTTCTACCCATGTGTGATGTGACAACGGCACATTTAGCTTTTTCCATGCTTTTTTCTTTGCTCTTGCAGCTGCTTTAACCCAATTTAAAGATGTCTTCCTCTGCCATTTAAGGAATGCAAACACAATGGCCAGAACCCCAAATGATCCTGTCACCAGCCATCCAAACAGAACAGGGCCAAAAACATCTGACACGGCCAGTAACCTCGAGATCGAAAAATCAAAATCAAACATGGCGTTTCTAACTAAAACTGCAGCTTCTCTTTATAAGACTATGTACAACATTTTCAGAACCTCAAGGTTGGCAGAATCTGAACACAACAGAAACACATGCATAAGAAGTCACATTTGCATCAACTAAAAATCCCGTTTTATCAAATTTAACTTCTCAATCACCAAAATACACATTGCATATGCAGTGATTTGTCATTAGTCTTGAAATCTGCTCTATAACGCTACAATGAGCTGAAATATAACTGGTCGTTAATGTTGTTTCCACCACGACAAACCATCAGACACTCAGATGCCAAATCCTCTCATATTAAATCAAAGCACAATTCGTCTCTTCGTTTTACATAATAGAACTACCTAAACCAACCACCCGCTATAATCAATTAGTCATAAATGATCTCCTATATCAATTAGGGTGTCACTCCCTAAAGTCTTCTTGCACCACATACACCATTAATTCCCCACAAATTCTAGCCAAACTTCAATGACCTAATATAAAATTTTCTAATTCTGAAAAACTGCATTGTCATTATCAAACTCAAAACAATTTACCAAAATACAGACACAGTATCCTCTGAGTCTCCGACACAAACACTGAATAAATGAAGGGCATCAGCCGCAGAAATGTGAAAAAACATATCTTGTTTATAACGGAGTATAATTCTCCAGAAATATGATCCACAAAAGAAACTATTCCATCTTTTCGTGTCTCCGAGAAAGGAACAAATCTAAACGAAAAGACATGCCAACATTTTGGATCACGAATTGATGACCAAACAAAGAAACTTCTTATTCTGGCATCAACATAATATTTTTTTTTTTTTGAAGAAGGCATCAACATAATTAGTTCAACTAACATAAAACATTTCAGAAAGCCATAGGCCAGGCAACTAAAAAATGTTCCATAAGCAACGCACATCATTTTTCTCGTCCCTTTGAAAAGCATGATGGCATCAATCAAGGAATACAAGATATAAAATAAACATGATACGAAAAGCAAAAAACCAAACCGAAAATCATACACTGTGATTGATCTGAAACCAAATTCCAATCGAAATTGAAGATAGTTGGAAGAGGAGAAGAATGGGGGGGGGGATGTAAGAACGATATAAAACGAATCTCAGTCAAAATTAAATATAAATTTCAGGCAAAAAGGGGCATATGAGAATGAAAAGTGAAGATAGCTGAAACAGATCCATCCAGAATAAGAAGTATCATAAGAGAATAAAAAGGAAATCGCAGAAAACGAAGCTTGAGGAAGGAGATTACCTAGAGAGAGAGAGAGAGAGAGAGAGAGGAAAGATGAAGAGGGAAGATATTTTAAAGGGAGGAAATGAATAGTGGAGGGAAGATATTTTAAAGGGAGGAAATGAATAGTGGCGGTAAAATAAATAAAGTAGTCGTCCGTATTAAAAAAAAAAGAGAAAAGAATAAGAGAGGAGGAGGTCAAAAGAAAGCGGAAGTGCAGGAGTAATAATATTTATAAAAGGAATAGAAGAGGGAGGGGGGGAGAGAATGAAGGGATGGATCGGAAGGAGACGCCAATAAACATACGGTTCCAACGCGGCGTGGGTTTTGCAGCCGCAGAGGCGGAGGAGGGAGGGAGTCACTATTTTATTCATGGGATGATGGTTCTTCTAATTTTCATTGACTTGCTGCTTATTTCTGACCTGGTATTTTTGATTTTAGATCACATATTTTGTAAGACTGGAATGTCTGTAAATCTGCATGTTACTCCAACATATCTTCTGTTACTTTAGCAGTTAATCGACGTTACTTTAGTGAACAATATGTGTTACTTTAATCACTGAGACCCGTTAGTTTAACCTGCATCATCTACATTATTATCAGAATATATGATGTTACTTTAATTCATTCAATTTGTTACTTTAGTTTATATTATCTGTTACTTTAGTGTCCACTCTCTTTTAACTACACCAACATGATACCCTTTTCCTACCTACATGTATTCGTTCCGGTGCTGTCAGAAAACAATGACAATTACAGCTGCGTGTGTATCAATTTTTTGGCAAAACGGATTGAATACCTTGATAATAGGTCTTACGACGAGGGGGAGTTTGAAAATCTTCCTTACGTTGGGATGGCACGGCTCTCGGTAAGTCTGCTTCATTTTGGTATATATTTAAACATTCCTATGTACAAGACGTTCTATATAAGGATAAACAAAAAACAAATTTTTTTCCTTCATTTTCTCGGTCTTTTATTTATTTACTTTATTTTATCTAATACCACCAAGGCTGAAGAAATGGGCAAGTACATGGTTCAGCGAGGCATCAACAAAGGGGCCAATGTCTCTTCGTTCCCTCTCGTCAACGTCCCGTTCAGATGGCAGGGCAACGGGTTCTCGGCTAACGATTGCGGCGTATACCTCATGATACACATGATGTTGTACGCCGGGGAGGCCTTCGACTGTCCCTTGGGCACGAGCGAGGCGAACAATCTGTACAGGGCAGAAATCGCGGCGACGCTGTGTCTCTGCGACATTAACAAGGAGAGGGACTTGTTGATTTCGCGGGTGTCATCCTTTGTTACTGACAAAGCCAACCTTGCCATCAGTAAGACCATGTCAGATGTTGCCATGACCGTCAGTGAGTCTGGAAAGAGGTCACGAGAGCAGACACCCGACGTGCGACCCTCTAAAAAGAGCCGCGTGCTACCATCCACTCCAGGAACACCTGCCATAGAAACCGCGTATATATCACCGGACACTGCCGCTAAATTATCTATTCTTGGGAGTCGATCTAGGGGGTATGGGGACGGCTTAGGCTGCTCCATTGATTGTGGTAATCTAGATCCAAGTGCACCCATGGCATGTCCGTTCCTTTCAAACAACAGGACCCTGTTGGGCTTTGTTGAAATATTGCGGAAAAATGTCGTGGACTACTGCTTATTTCAGCACAAAAACTACAACAACAGGTAATAAGACGGACACTACACATATTTGGAATATATAGCGTTGTTTAAATTTTTGTCACCTATCTCTTGTTCGCAATGCATACTGATCTGTCCTGAATGCAGCGACTTGGTTGCGGAGTATTCACCGTTGGCTGTACTGACCCGGGGTGATGTGATGTCCATGCTCCCGGGTAATGACATGTCGTCCTCTGTCGTCGAGTGCTGGTCAATGCTTCTGAACAGTCTTGTCGCGAACGGGAGCGGGTCTGATGATTATCCTAAGATGGCGTTCCTTGGTCTACGGCAGACGGTATGTCTAATGAGTTACTTTGTACATATGCATTATTTTTGCCTCATATTCTGATTCTTTTTGGAAAGTTCTTGATTAGAGTAACACTTCAACTGCATTGAAGTAACACTCTACACCTGTTTCAGTAACAAGGACACCAACTAATTACTGTGTACTTACTGCAAATATTCACACAATCCCAACCTTCTTACAGGATGCGATCATGAGGATTGTTGCTGAAAATCTAAGATCAGCGTCCTTAAAGAACTCAAACGCATTGTTGAAGGAATGGCATACTTTCAAGGTTAACTGTGGCGATACATTCCAGGTGGACGCTGATCTTATCTTTGTGCCCATCAACGTTGACGGGTACTTCTCATGCGTAGCCGTCAACCGAAAGAAGAAGACTGTCGATTTCCTCGACCACCGTCTCTACACATCGATCAGAGAAACAAATCTCTTTGCAGCCATCAAGACAATTGTGAGCCTCTATTCTTTATTTCATCATTTTTTTATCACAATCTTGTGCGCCAATGAGTGATTTCCTTGACCAATATCATCAATGATATTCAGGTGGCGTCAATGAGTGACTTCCTTGACTATTATGAAGTTCCTGGTGCGTCAGATATTGTGTCGTACAGGTTCCGTGCGATTAAGCTTGGCTGGCAGTCTACAGTCACTAACAAGGACGAGCCAGGGATATTTCTTCTGATGCATATGCTGTTGTACGAGGGCCGCGAATTCAATAACGATGACCTCCACAGGAAGGTTAATAGAAGATACTTGGTCGTCCAGCTTGCAGCAACAATCCTCCCAGCAGACTTGAACATTTATCCAAGGCGGCTGATCGGTGATGTAGATAAGTTTGTGGCAGCTAGGACGAAATTCATTGAAGAATTGAAGGCCACGCGAGGAAAGAGCCGGAAACGGTAGTCAGTGAATGATTATATTGATTGATCATTATTTTGTACAAGGGTTAACCAAAAAACTAAGTGTCATTTTGTACAAGGTTACCCTATCCCTAAAACGTTGTCACTCAATGTCAGTATATCCCTTAAACTTTGTTACTTTGTACCCCGTAATTTGTTACTTCAATGAATGTCATGTGTCACTTTAATTCTTACATCTTCTACGCTACAATTTTTACCTTAATTCTTACTCTAGTCAATTATGACATTCGATCAACACTTAAAAAATGATATCCTGTGTTATTCTAATTCATCTATCACGTTACTTTAATGAATAACTTGTGTTACTTTAACTGAATCTTCCTCTACCTATTATACTATCCAGGGAATGAATATCTGGAAGGAATTTATATCTGCAATTCCATCAAACACTTCAAAAATAATAGCCCGTGTTACTCTAACTCATCTATCACGTTACTTTAATGAATAATGTGTGTTACTTTAACTGAATCTTCCTCTACTTATAATATTCTCCAAGGAATGAATATCTGTAATTCAATAAACCTTTAAAAAATAATTTACTGTAATGTTGTCAATTTATTACTCTAAAGAATAAGCTATGTTACTCTAACGAAGCAAATTGCCCTAATCAAAATACTGGTTCATCTTCTACATCTTCCTCGTCCTCATCTTCTTCATCTGATTCTAACTCTGATTCTGATTCATCGTTAGACGGTTCGACAGGCGGTGGCGGCCGTGCTGCAAAGGGATTGGGGCAATTCCTCTTGTCGTGGTGCGCCATCTGCTTACAATTGTTGCACATGCGCTTCAGCTTCTTTGCAAGTGCAACGGATTTCGCCTTGCTCGATACCAACCTCTTGCCGCTTCCTTTCGTCTTGGAAATCTTCGGCGGGAGTATCGTTATCTCTGCTGTTGACGTACATCCTAGCATCTCTTCCAATTCTTGGGTTTTATTCAATGTCTCGCTCCCCCCAATCGGCTTAAGCTTCATCCTGAATTCGTGGATCAAAGCGCACATGTCCTCCACATCTTCTTTATTAGCAGACCGTAGAATACCCATCGTCTCATGAACTTCCGACCACAGTTTAGACATCTCTATCTGCTTTCCGTCTATGATGCCATTTTCATCGCCTTCCACACCGTCATCAACAACACGATATTTGCGCAGTGCATCCCTCGACCACCTTCCAGCTACGTAGTTATCGGGTATACTGGTCAGGCCCTTCGAGGAATATATCCAAATTATGTGTCGACACAGTATTCCCCTTGTCTCAAACAATTTACACGTGCACTTGACGTCCGACGTTTCTGCAGGAGGTTAGTATAGCATTAAGACTATCAGATATACAACCCACAAACTCACAAATCTCTCAAAACATGTGTTACTTTAATCAATTCGCGTTACTTTAACTAATACTATGTGTTACTTTAATACGTGCATTCTGTTACTTTAACGCATAAGGTGAGTGATCCAAAACTGAAATACTGCATCCTGTGCTTAATCTACAACATACAATCCTCATTACTTTAACTAATAAGTTGTGTTACTCTAATACGTTCATCCCGTTACTTTAACCCATAAATCCCGTACAAGAGAACACAGCAACTGCGTACCTTGTTTGTAGTGGACTAGAAATTCTTTACCCCTTGTGGCGTCCCTCACCGTAGTTACTTCAACCCCATCCCTTTTAGCAAAACCTCTCACACTGCACGTCCCAACTGAACACTTTACCTCATCTTGAAATTCATCAAACACCACGTGGGTGTAGACCCTTGGTGTGTGTTGTTCTATCAGGAGGTGGGTCATTGTCTTCGGCAGAGATTGTATATTCTCGCTGTCAAGCTTTTTCTGGTTATACCTCTGCTGATCCATGGCGCTCTCAAACCGCATCCAGAATTCAACCAACGTTCCATGCTGGTTCTCAAACCGCTTGAAGAAGCTGTTTTCGCTCTCCGATCTCTGTGTTGTTCGCATTAAGCCTCCCATCTTCAGATCCCTGCAGTGCGCCATGACCCACTGCTTCCTAATCGAAAATGCATTTTCGAACCACTGAACATCCCCCACTTCGTGCTCCTCCATTATTTCCATCCACCGCTCGTCGAATTACACTTCATCGATCTCGTCATCCCACACTATTGCATTCAATTTCTTCAGGAATTCCTGGTAGTCGGCCCGCGAGGCGCCGTATTTAGTCGGTACCTTATTCATTATATGCCACATACAAAATCGTTGCCAAGCCGATTTAAACATCTTCTCAAAAGATGCAATGATACCGGGGTCCTGATCGGTGATGATGTACTCTGGCTCCTTGCCGTCCATAGCCGTCAGGAACCGTTTGAACACTCATTTGAACGATTTCTCATCCTCGTGTGCGATGAGAGCGCCACCGAAAGTCACCGATCGTTTGTGGTGATCGACACCGGTGAATGGGGTGAATATCATCTTATACTTATTCGTCCCGTATGTTGGGTCGAACGAAACTGCGTCACCAAATAACCTGTAGTTCCTCCTAGCAACACCGTCAACCCAAAAGACCCTGCTCAAACTACCATCCGCATCTAGGTCGTAATCAAAGAAAAATCCCTTGTGATTGTCCGCCATACTCCTGAAACGATCGATGAATAACTGACCGTCCCTCTCATGGATGAAGCACTTTATATCTCTTCCAATGTTTTTGAAGTCGACCAGGCTGGCACCTACGTTTGCGAACCCTTCAACCTGCTCCTTACACATCTTGTAAGTCTGCGTTGCACCGTTCTTCAGCTGCAACAATTCGTTGATTAAAGTAACGTATGACAAATGTTGAAGTAATAGTTAGACGTCATTAAAGTAACATGTTGATTGAGTAACCAGAAATTGGTAATTAACAGACGGCTTTTCATTAAAGTAACGGACTACATACACCACAGTAGCACAGAATCTGCATTAGAGTAACAAAATATTAATACAGAATGTGGATTAGAGTAACCAAAATATTACCTATGGCGCAGTGAACTAAACACGCAGTGATCTCAATTTAAATAATTGAACCTGCAAGAAGTTACTCAACATATACCCGTGAATTATTCAGTATCATTTGCTTGTGGTACTTCGTGAGGTTCCTCGATAACTTATGGAACTCTCTGTCTTTTGGTGAAATTAGCTCGTGGTTGTGCCCGCTGTGAAACTTAATAATTCTAAGAGGCCCGCCTTCGCTGAACAACTTAATTCTTGCCATACAGCCAACACGACGGACCTTTGTTTTCCTTTTTGGTTCCTCCACAGCGACTCCCTCTGTCTTCCCCTCCGCTGCTTCCCCCTTCGACGTGCCCTCCTTGGATGCCGCATCTCCGTTGACTTTTTTTTTTGTAAAAACCCTGCCTGTTGCATACTAGCAGCTTTGATTTAATCTCACCACCCCGCCATCTTTTCGTTGTGTACCTCCTCACATCGAACTCGCAGGCCAAAGCGTAGATTTTATAAAAGTTTACCGCTTCTTCCTGGTCTTTGAATATCTGCCCTACGTATGGCGTGAAAGTCTCACCTACATCCCTGCACCATTCGTTTGCTTCTGCGTCAACTGAAAAACAAACCAGTGCAGTGAGGTAATTAGATTAGCAGAAGGTGCGTATAAAATAGACATAAAGTAACAGATGTCTGTCTCCACGGTAACGGTTAGTGTGCATTAAAGTAACGAATATTGTGCACAAAAAATAACTCTAGGTATATCTCATTCACGTATTTAAAAAGTATGTGATAACATGCAGTTTAAATACAATGAGCGTAAAATCTAATAAAATATAGATTTGTAATTGCCTCCATGGTCTCTATAGTATAAATCACAGACAAAAAACTTACAGTTTGTTTGTTTGACGGGTTGATTATCGGCCATAGAAGTAGATGTTGCAGTGGCACAACGTAGAAGATGAATGACCTAACGTCTATTATAATTCGTTGATTGAACTCGTGTACTTTTATTGTAGGTTATTTTGATTTGAAGTCGTTGACGATAGTGAAGCAGTATATTTCTTTGAATGGGCAGTTACTCTTTTTATTTTGTTTCCTAATTTGTTGGCAATCACGTCCCACTATTATAGGGAACAATATCTTTTTTTAATCATTATTTTAATACGGCAGTTTCATATATTCCAATGACTATCTTATGCGCTACAATAACAGATGTTAAGAGCTAAAGTAACGAATTATATGTATTAAGGTAACAGAGGATAAAAGTAGTAGACTCCCACTATTATAGGAAACAATATCTTTTTTTATTATTATTTAGAAATGTCGATTTCAAATATCCCCATGACTCACTAATGCGTTACAATAACAGACGTTAAGAACTAAAGTAACATCTTCGTTGAATTAAAGTAACGTATCATAAAAGTAACAGAAGTTTGTCATTAAAATAACGGACATTCTACACTAAAGTAACACATTACCTGAACTGAAATAACCAAATACCTTTTCTGTGCGCAGACATCATGCGATTAATATGCAGCATTACTATAGTTGAACGTAGAAAAGTAGAAACTACAATATATACTCACAGTTTGTAACTTCCACGATTTGCATATCAGCCATTGATTGTGTCACTGTATGTGTTATTGAATGAATAAAAGTAGAAGCCGGATTGAATGAAAAGCAGCGCGACGAAGACAATTATTCACTGATTGTGTCGTATTGAAATCAATGGCAGCGGCGCGTTGAAGATGATGAATGACTGAATGTATTTTTGAAGAATGAATGATTGAATGAGCGAGAGAACGATGAAGAAGAAGGTGGCGGAAACGTAATTGATGAAAGAGAGAATGAATGATTGAATGAATGAATGAGATTGATACGTTACTGAGATATTCACTTTCCCATTTTGTTGGATGCAGTATTTTTTTTTTTTTTTATTAAATCAGTGATTTTATCTCGTCCCTTGATCCATCTCCCATCCAGCGGATGGGATGAGGACTCAAGGACTCAACACATATATAGGGACTCATTAGAACCCATCTATATATATATATATATATATATATATATATATATATATATATATATATAGAGTTGAGATCAGGTGAGAACTATTTAGAACCATTAGATCTTATTCACATCTAATGTCTGACATTATTTTTTTAAAACATCTTCTCTCCCTTTAACAAAATAAACCAAATCCGTTTCTTTTTCTCTCTTCCTTCTCATTCCCTTGAACAGATTTTGGTAAGCTCTCTAGATTCTAATACTAGCAGTGCTGACTTATACTCTAACTAAAATAGAGGTTTGAATCTAATATTCTAATACTAGCAGTGTTGCAGTCATATTTTGCCTTCTGTCATTCTACGTGTAAAAGTTCCATAAACATGGGATGAATGTGCAGTACCATAGCAATCAGTTACTATTTTCTCCGCCAAAAGCTTATCGCAGGGAATGAATGTAAATAGACTCTCGTCAAGTATGATAGTACTTCATTAGACTTCTAGCATACAAAACAACAACTGAACACCCACCTATAGTACCAGGATAGTAATCCAATTTTCAAAGAAAAGCCTCCGTACGAAAATGATTGTGGCATGAACAGTTGTTTGAAACTGTCAATGTGAGATACAGACAATGAAAAAAAAGAACGCAACTATAAAACATAAGGAAAAAATCTAGAGAGCTTACCAAAATCTGTTCAAGGAAACAAGGGTACGCTAAAAGTGAAAAAGGGTACGCTAAAATTTAAAAATGATACACTAAAATTGAAATTGAAAAAGGGTACACTAAAAGTGAAAAATGGTACGCTAAAATTTAAAATGGTACACTAAAATTAAAACTAAAATAGAAAAAAGGGTACGCTAATAGTGAAAAAATGTACGCTAAAATTGAAATAGGGTACACCACAATTTAAAAAGAAAATTAAATCGAGTAGGGCTAGAAGAAGAAGGGTTTGTATTTCATATAAAATCCGTACAAAAGGAAATTAAAGGACAATATTTTAGATGAACTCTTAAATCAATCAGGAAATTTGAAAATAAAAACCATAACACACAATTGCTGAGATTATTGCAATTATTGCAATTATATTTGCCAACGATAATACTGTTATTATTGTGATGAATTTAATTGAATAAG
Organism: Agrostemma githago; assembly: GCA_958450325.1. Lineage (NCBI taxonomy): Eukaryota > Viridiplantae > Streptophyta > Magnoliopsida > Caryophyllales > Caryophyllaceae > Agrostemma > Agrostemma githago. The sequence continues at coordinate 20,726,954 of OY288254.1, read as the reverse complement.
TTAATCATAGATGAATTAAAAAAAATTAAAACTACTTAGGTTATTGGGGTTCAATACCCAATTGTGATGAATTAATGGATTGAAGAAAAGTCGATTGAAAAATTGATGGATTGAAGAATCGGATTCAATGGTCGATTGAAGAATTTATGGATTAAAGGATTATGGGTCGAAGAATTTTGTAGAAAGAGAAGGAGTTACGGGTTGAAGACTGAAGCAATTGTGAAGAATTAATTTGATTAAATTTTTTTTAAGGATCCAACG
>OY288254.1:20459193-20724193 GCA_958450325.1 Agrostemma githago | reverse complement strand
CATTTACATTCCTGGAATAAGGCGTTGATGTGCAAATGGTTATGGAAATTGGAAGCTCATAAGAATGATATTTGGAGCCAATGGCATCATTATTATGCTATAGGGAAACAAGATGTTTGGACTATGCAAGTTAAGGAGCAATATACAGCTAATTTCAAAAGCATTATTCGTGTGAAGGAAGAATTTGTACAGATGGCTGGATCATTAAGGGAGGCAAAAGAGATACTGCAGAGTTGGGATACGGGAGGTAAATTTAATATTGGAGCGACTTATGATTGGTTTAGGCCAAGATATATGAGGAGGGATTGGATGGCTTTGTTAGGGAAGGTAACTATCATACCAAAGCATGGCATTATTTCATCTATGGCTATTCAAAATGTTCTAGCTACAACTGATAATTTACAGGTGAGGGGAATGCAATTAGCTAGTCGATGTGTTCTTTGTCATGAGGTGGCTGAATCACACAATCACCTGTTTTTCAAGTGTCCATATGCTAGACAAGTGTGGATGGGTTTGATGAGATGGATGAATATAAGAGGCAGGGGGTTTGTGGCTAAGAGGGAGTTGCAATGGGTTGCAGCGAGGAAGAACAAAAAACATTGGAAAAAAGATTGGTATGTGAGTTGTACGGCAGCTGCAATTTATTAGATATGGAGGGAAAGGAATGATCGAGTTTTTGATAATAGTTATCGTTCACATATTAGTGTAATTAATCAAATTAAGTTTGAGGTTTTTTCTAGATTAAGGAGATAATGGTTTGATAGGTTGAGGTATAGATTCATAATATAGTGGGTATATCTTTTTGTAAGGCAAGTCTCTTTTTCTTAATAAAAAGGGTCATAACTTTCTTGCAAAAAAAAAAAATTTAAAATAATAATAATAATAATAATAGCGAAGTGAGAGAAACTACTTTCTCTCTCTATAACCGTTTTCTCTCGGGTTTCTTCCTTCAGCAAGCTTCCATGGCGGATTCTCAAGTGAAGAGGGGTCCTGGAAGGCCAAGAAAGATCCAATTGCCGCCATTGCCACCAGGTCATGGCTCTGCAAGTTCCGGTTTGAAGAATGAAGGTGATTCCTCGGAGAAAGGGGAACAGAGTGCTTCGCAACAGATTTCGCTCAACGATTTCATAATCAACGCCATTAACAGTTCTGGTATTACTCCTCCTACTCGAAAAAGTACTCAATTAGAACAAACTGTTCATCCTACAGTTCACGTAGGCCCAGTTTTGAATGAAATTATGATTCCCCCTGTCTCGAATCCTGAATTGCCTCATGTTCCTAATGAATTGCCCCCTGTTTCTAAGCCTTCTTCGGCTAGAATTGCTGAAAAACAACAAAAACTAGGAATGAGTCTTCCTTATTTTGAGGATGTGGTTGATTCTCCAGAAATTGATTTTTGTTTGGACGACTTTGAGGATGAAATTAAGATTTGGGAAAATACTTTAATGGGCAATGTCATTGGATCCAAACCCAACCTGCAAGCAATGAAAAAGTTTGTTCAGGAAAAATGGGGTTCAATTGCACAACCCGTGGTCCAATACTTTAAGAAAGGGTGGTTTTCTTTTCGGTTTCATTCCAAGGAAGCCATTGCAGGGGTTCTAAGAGGAGGTCCTTGGAAGATGGGGGTTTATACACTCATCCTCAAGGAATGGACTCCTAGTTTCTCAGACGAAATGGAAAGAATTGCTTGTGTTCCTATATGGGTTCTCTTCCCTGATCTCGATCCCTATCTTTGGTCAGAAATTGTGTTAGGGAAAATGGCTAGCAAGATAGGAAAGCCCCTCTGTGCTGACATTGCTACAACTATTAAAGCAAAGCTTTCTTTTGCCCGTATCCTGGTTGAAGTGGATGTTTCCAAGGAATTACCTGAGCATATTGTGATGAACACCCCTTATGCTGATCATTCTGTGCAGAAAATCCAATATGAGTGGATTCCCTATTACTGTAAGGGATGTGGTAAGCTGGGTCACACCATTACTAACTGTAAATGAGAAAAGAAAAAACTAAATGATCAAAAGAAGGAAGTCAGCTTGGCTGTGTCAACTAAAAAGCCTACTGTTCAAGGGTCTGTAGCTACTGAAGTTTCTATAAAAGAGTTAGGTGGTACCTCAGAGCTTCTGAAGGAGAGTAAGTACCCAGAGGTGGAGCGGGTGTCTCCAATGCCTGGTGAAAAACCTCCTCAGAAAGCGGCTGTAATGCACTCAGAATACTCTAACACCTTTTATCAGGATGATTTATTTCAGCCTGTCTCAAAGAAGAATGCTACTTCTCATAAAACTAAGGCTTGTATAGTGAAGGAGCCTATACCTTTGGCAAACCAGTTTCACTTCTTCTCTAATTAGAATGAAGGACTGGAGGACCTTGGGTCAGGAGATCTTGAAGGTAGAGGATTAGGTGGTACCACAGGCCCCCCCAGTCTGGTTGATCTAGGATCACAGGCTGTTGAGGATGAGTCTGTAATGCACCAAGGATATCCTGGTATCAAAGTGGATAAGTCCACTAGTAGGGAAGCTGTCCCCCCGGATAAATTTGATGAAAATAGTATCTTGGAATGTTAGAGGCTTTAATAAGCCTATCAAACATAGTGAGGTGGTGAACTTTATTAATACTAATAAGGTTGATATTCTTGCCATATTGGAGACTAGAGTTAAGAAGAATAAAGCTACTAGAATTCTAAAAAATTATTTTGGATCTTGGAAAGTGATTACTAACTATGAGTATCATCATAAAGGAAGAATTTGGTTGATTTACAATCCTGCTACTGTACAGTTATCTGATTGTCATATTGCTGATCAACATATAACTAGTAGGGTGCATCATTTTTCTACTAATAAGAGTATCATACTCAGCATGGTCTATGGCTTTAATAATGGTGAAGGCAGGGAGAGTCTTTGGGCAGAGTTGATAGCTCAGTCCACTGATAAGCCCTGGCTTGTGATGGGAGACTTTAATGTAGTTAGAGATCCTGATGGTTAGGGATTTGTCGTGGAATCCCAACCGTCAATAAAATAACCGGCTAATCCTAACTAGGGTAGATAGGGTAAGTCGGGTCGAATCCACGGGGACGGTAATGTATAGCCTAGACTAGGTCGGCCCAAATACTAGACTAAGTCAACGAGCTAAGCTAAACTAGAGAATGATAGAAGGGGAGAAAGCTAGGTTAAGACTAAGGAGAACAACTAAGGAAAAGGGCTAGGATTAGGTTGGGGTCAAAGGGGTAACGGAATGGTCGAGGAAGAACTAGAGTGAAGGGGGTAGTAGGGTGATCTAGATATAGTCCGGGCTCTCGCAACTTAGACCCACCTAGAGGTTCATCCTAGAACCCATCTCGGCGATACACACGACAAACGGGGTTCTAACGTGCTATAGTGGCCTAGGTCGCATCCGGGCTCTCGCTACTTAGACCGACCTAGGGGTCGTCCTCACCGGGCTCTCGCAACTTAGTGAGGGAACCGAACCCACAAACAAACTATCACCCACAAGAGAAAGGCAAGAAAAACAAGCATTCGCAACTACTTAGTCATTCAAGCATTTCAACAAACAAGTGATGTGCACCAAACCAAGAGGAAACCCAAATCTTCCACCGACATCTCTAACAAACCCTTAATCACCTAATCAACACCCTAATCACCCTACTAACCCTAGCAAGAACACTACTCTAACATAATCAAACTAATACTAACAAGAACAAGATGGATTAACAAAAGAAACAAAAGAAACATCTACAAACTAGTAATAACAATGAACAAGAACAATACAATCAACTAAAGATTCAAACTTGGATTAATAAAACAAGATTAAAGAGAAGGAAAAGGAGATTATACCACACTAGAGAGGAATAAAGGAAGAAATCTTGCATAAATGGAAGAAAACCCAAATTCATCAACCAAGGTTGTCAATCTTGGTTGGATTCTTCAAGAATTCCCAAATTACAAGAGTAAACTAGGATTAACAACTAATTAAGGACTAATCTACTCTAATATAATTTAATCTAACCAAAAGTAGTCTAGGGTTTAAGGTCTCATGAAGTGCATAAGCTTTACAAAACAAGGGAAGAGTATATATAGGGTTACAAGTGGAAAAGAGAAGAAAGAAAACAAGCGCGGGTTACAGCTAGGCCGTCCCGGCCGAGACGGGGTGGTCCCGGTCGGGACGGGGTTGGTCCCGGTCTGGAAGCCATGCTCCCGGTCGGGATGGGCCCTGGACAGTAGCCTCCTTGTTTGTGCACCTCATCCCGAACGGGATGAGGTCATCCCGAACGGGATGAGTCTTGTAGGCCTCCCATATGAACTTTTTGGTCTCTCCTTGTTTCTCATGGGCTTCCCATCTATTCTCGGGACTCAGGATCGGGTCTCGGAGGCTCGGGATTGGGTCTCAAGGTCTCGGGGTCGATTCCAAGGCATCGAGTCATCGTTCCTTTACTTCGTTGGCTCCAAAATGTGTATGTATCGAGTCGGAATCGCTCCAACTCTTCCAAATCGGCCTCGGGAACCTGAAACGAACTAAAGGAAGCATAAGAAGCCCATAAATCGCTCCCAAGGAGCGATTCCACAAGGAAAATGGGACCAAAACACTACAAAATAGGCACTACAAACGACACTTATCAACTCCTCCACACTTAACCCTTACTCGCCCTCGAGTAAGCACATACTAACTACTATACTAGCCGAATGAGTATTAGCGCACCCTACGTCCTTTCAACTCACGCGAGTGCACTTAGAGGAAAAGTGCACTCCGCAAGGCAAGTCGGGTCTTGCGACAAAACCGCGGATGCAACCGGACACAAAACACACAAACAAACAAACACTTAGACGGTTGCACCCAAAACAAAAGAAATACCACTTCCCTCTAAAGTGGTGAAAGAAGCACCGGTTTAGGACTCGAGGTAAGTGACATCGTTCCCAAGCTAGCATTACAAACCAAGGTGGACTAAACCCTAATAGTATGACGATAAAGCAACAAAAACGTTGGTAACTTACCTAGGTCTTCCTAACTTTCTAAAAACGTACTACGGGACGATCGGCGGAGTGGAAAAGTGAAGAACCACGGTGTTAGTCGACACTGTAGGTAAGTGAGACCCCGCCCCCTTTAGCGTGAGCCAAGAGGGTCGTCCCGTGTCCAAAACCGCATAACTAGTCCAAGTAAAAAGGTGGAAAACATGCAAAATAAGGGAAGACCGACTAATGCCGCTATCATCCTTCCTCGGGACTCGGTCCTTTGGTAGGCTCTTCACGGCAAAAGTCGGAAAAAGGCTTATTTTTTCGGGGATTTCTTTTTGTGAGACGGGTTTTCTTTTGGCATTTTCTTTCTTTTTGACATATTTGCTTGTTTGTTGCCACGCCATTTCCTTTTTTTCTTCTTTTCTATTTTCTTTTTGGCTTTTGTGCCTTTTCTTTTTCTTCATTCTTTTCTTTCTTTCATTTTTCTTTCTTTTCTTTTCTTTGCCCTTTTTTTGGCAAGATTTGGATTTTTGGCAATTCTTGACAATTAAGAAAGAGAGAATCAACAAATTGCAATTTATTGTGTGATATGTGTAGGAGGTAGGGAAATGGGAGAGTCGGGGAGCGTCCTTCCCTTCAAACCCACAAAAAGGGGAAAACTTGGACTAATCAAACGATCCTAAACACGGTCACCTAAGGGACGAGACTCGGTAACCAAGGCCTTTTCACACCGTGGGTGGTCATAATGGTCAAAGGTGCAAATCCCGCAGTAAATTCCTAGTAAGCTAGGTGGACTCAAGGTAAAGGACCAACGAAATCATTGATTTAGGGTCATTCTACTAGGCTAAAGTCCAAGACTCGATTTACACTACTAAAAAGGGAAAGTAAACACTCGCACACTAGCCTCTAAACCGGGTTTTCGAAAACCTTTATACACACAAGACACAACTACACACAAAACAAAGACAATACGAAAACGAAAGAAAAAGAAACAAAGGGCAACAAAAACAAAACATGAACAAACAAACAAACACCACCCCAAACTTCCAAACATATCACCAAATCAACCACAAGTAAGTACAAGCTTCACCCGAGCACACCTCAAAACAACCTTCTCCAAACATCACAAGGAATAAAGAGGGAAAGAGAGTTAGAAGATGTTACCGGGTGTCTTCAAAGCCTTCCAAACAACGGTGATTAAGCAACCTATAAGGAAAAAGGAGGCAAAACACGCACACAAAACATATATACGACACAAAGACACAAAAGGAAAACACACAAAAGAAAAATCTTTTTGATTTTTGTGAAAATTTTTCAAATTTTTAGGTATTTTTAAAGGTTTTTTTCGAAAAAGGAAAAATAAAACTAACTACGATAGAATATCGCTCCCCCACACTTAAACCGAGCAATGTCCTCATATGCTCAATCGTAGTGTGCGGAGAGACGAAAAAAAGGAAAAGAAACTACGAAAATAAGGCTAAAAATCAAAAAGAAAAGATGGAGAAAAGGGTAGAAAGCGTCCGGCCGGGGTGTAATCAAGTCACCATGGGCCGAGACAAGAAACGATATGGACGGGGGAAGAAAATAAAAAGAAAGAAAAAAAGGAGATGGGAGGGGAGGGCTAGGTGTAATCAAGTCACCTAGCCCGGATTCCGTCCAAATCCGACTAATTCCTAAAAAGGGTGAAAATCATGCATATTTGGATTAATCGATTGACTCTCGACGTAATCACGTCGTCGGGAGTCGGGAGCAACCATACTACGGCCTCGAAGGCCACTAGATACCATGACTCAAGGGAAGGGGGCAAACAATGAAAAACAAGCGATAAAAAGACGGAAAAGTAAGGATAGTTACCCAAACCGAGCGGCTAGTAACTCACTTGCTCCATCATCTCGATGATCATTAGAGGCTCGTCACTTATCTTCTCGGTTTCCATCTCGCTTCACACTCAAGAAGAACTCACGGTAGAGGTAGTACTGGTAAGGGGTGGGATTTGATGTGAGAGTCGGTGTAAAGTGGATAGGAAATGGAGTGATGGTATGACAATGAAGTACATGGGGCATATGATAAGGCTAGGATAGCTAAGGAGGTTGGGAGGGGGTATAAAATGGTTGGGTGGACTCGATTTGCGAAGAAGAAACACAAAGGGGGAGCAGGTGCCCGTCTCGGTCGGGAAGATCGGTCCCGGTCGGGATGTCTCACCCATCCCGGTCGGGACGCTTCCTTCCCGGTCGGGACGGACCTCCAGTGAGCTCGAATTTGTGCACCCCCATCCCGATCGGGATGACTCCCTCCCGGTCGGGATGCCACGCCCGTCCCGGTCGGGACGCCTCTTCTCGGCCGGGATGGGTCTTCTTCACCTTCCACAATCCCAAAAGCTTGCTCCAAGCTTCAAAAACCCGATGCTCGTGCTTATAACCCAAGCTCTTTCATAGCCAATCTTCTCTAGGAAGCATTCTCACTCCGTACCTATCAAACAATACTCAAACACACATCAAACTCTCTCCCTCACATCTCTCATCGATAATCCAAGATTACAAGAATTCACCAAGAAAAACCAAAGGAAATACAATACAAGGATATATACAATGAGACGGTTCTTGTGGAACTCCGTCAAACCAAGGTTGGTGCTCTCTTCATTCTTTTTCAACAACCATGACCAATGCCATCTCCATCAAGGGCACGTAAGAACAAGTCGAAGGCCCTAGCAAAGTCTTCAATCAAGCTCGTAATGTAACCGACCACATCCCAAGACTCTTCATGGCCTTGCCTCGACGTTCCCGGGGCATCCCGATCTTCCAAGTTCAAAGGCTTGAACTTGTACTTGCGGTCTTTCGGGATATACCCAAACGTCCACCGATCCTCATGTGGCTCCAAGGGAGGCTCATCCTTCTCCTTGCTTTTCAACTTGTCATCAAGCCCATGATTTGGGCACTCATCTTCCTCCAAATCGAAGTCATCATCCTCAAGTACATAAGAATACTTCTTCAAGCTTTGTCCCGGATCTTTCCCTCGATCGATGTCTTCCGTGGCATGGATCACATTACACGTCTCGGTCATAGGCGAAGTGTTGCCTTGGAGGTCGAACACTAACTCTTCGTCGCCTAGTTGAAAGGTAATCCTACCCTTTTTCACATCGATCACGGCACCGGCGGTGTGTAAAAATGGGCGTCCAAGGATGATGTGAGTGTTAGCATCCTCCGGCATGTCAACCACAATGAAGTCGACCGGAATGAAGAACTTCCCTATTCGTACCGGCACATCCTCAAGCATTCCCAATGGTCGGTTAAGAGATTTATCGGCCATTTGGAGTGTAATGGACGTACATTTCAACTCCGTCATCCCTAATCGCTCACAAATGGTGTAGGGAATAATGCTCACACTCGCACCCAAATCACACATAGCTCTCTCGATCTTGTAATTGCCGATGGTGCATGGGATAGAGAAACTACCCGGGTCCTTCAATTTCGGAAGCGTGGAACCTTGAATAAGCTCGCTCACCACCCTCGTGAACGCTACCGTCTCTTCCTTGTCGATGGACCTCTTCCTAGCTAGGATTTCCCGCATGAATTTTCCATATGCCGGGATTTGGGTAAGTAACTCGGTGAACGGGACACTAACATCCAATTTCTTCACAATACTAAGGAACTTGTCGTATTGAGTGTCCACCTTAGTCTTCATTTGCCTTGATGGGAAAGGCAACTTGATTTGGTACTTGTTTTGCTCAATAGGGGTAGACTCTTCGAATGACACTTTCCTTTTTCCCTTGTCTTTCTCTTGAAGTGGGGGAGGGTTGTCTTCTTGGGGTTTTTCAATTTCCCAAAGAACTTGCTCCTCCATTGGATTTTACGAGCTTGAATCTTCTTGAATTGGAGACACAACTTCCTTCATTGCTTGTTGCTCACTAGGAAACACGGGAGGATTATAGGTGGCACCGCTCCTTAAGGTGATGGAGTTGACATGCTCAAAATTTGGAGTTTCACCTTGAGGAGGTAATTGCCCCCTTTGTCTTGAAGAACTTCCCGATGCAAGTTGTGATACTTGATTCTCAATCATCTTCATGTGAGTTTTCATTTCCTTGTTATCCATTAGAATTTGAGCAATGATTCCTTGTTGTGACATTTGTGCCTCCAATTGACTCTTTTGCATTTCTTGAGTATTCCTTTGCATATCCATCATTTGCTTTTGTATGTCAAAATCCCGTGGTGGGGATGATGGATTATGCGGAGTATCGGTGAGGGCTAATGGAGTACCATAGTCATGAATAGGAGACCGGCTCCTAGGCTTGCTTTGTTGTTGATTGCCTTGAGTTGCTTGTTGTTGTTGATGGTTCCCTTGGAACCCATGAGAATTGCCTTGATTAAGGCCTTGATTGTTGTCATGGTTGTAGCTTTGATACCCTTGGTTGTGGTTTTGTTGTCCTTGGAAATTTTGGTTTCCATGGAAACCACCTTGATTGAAGTTCCCTTGTTGGAACCCTTGCTTGTTGTTGTGGAAGTTACCTTGGTTATTTTGCTTGAAGTTGTTGAAGGGTCTTGGATTACCCACATAACCTTGGTAACCTTGAGTGTTGTCCCTTAAGGGAGGTGGAACATAGGGACGATGTTGTTGTTGATGTTGAAGTGCTTGTTGTTGAGGGACTTGATTGGAAGCTTGGTATTGATTAGAGTAGGAGGCACCTTGCTTGAACGCTTGAAAGGCGTTCACTTGCTCAATACTTCCTCTATAATTCATAGGATCATGACCAACGATTCCACAAGTATCACACATCCCAAGATAAGGCATAGGAAGTGCAAATCCCAAAGCATTCACTTCTTGAATCGGTTGATGGTGGGAGAAACTAGTGCCTTGGACTTGGTTGAGGTGGCTTTGGAGCTTCTTGTCAATAGTCTCCATGTGTGTTTTCAATTGAGCTCCAAGATCGATGCTCAATTGTGTAATGGCATCAATCTCATGCCTACCTCCTCGATTTGCCTTCCTAGGCCTTGAGTATTGTGAATTATGCACCGCCATCTCTTCAATCCTTGACCAAGTTTGGTCATCCTCCACTTCGGTAAACCTACCGTTAGATCCCATGTTGACTATGGCCCTCGAGTCTTCATATAACTTGTTCCAAAATTGTTGTACGAGGAACCATTGTGATAAGCCATGGTGTGGACAAGAACGGATCAAGGCTTTGAATCTTTCCCACGATTCATAGAGGCTTTCATCATCGCGTTGTTGGAAACCCGTGATAGAAGCTCTCAATAAATTTGTCTTCTCCGGGGGATAGAATTGTTGGTAGAAGGCTAAGGCTAGCTTCTTCCAAGTATCAATGCCAAGTCTTGCTTTGTCCAACCCCTTGAACCATTGCTTCGCTTTACCAATAAGAGAGAAAGGAAATAATACCCACCGGATTTGGTCTTGAGTTATTCCCGTTTGCGAAATAGCGTCACAATAATCCGAAAAGGTTTCCATGTGTTGATGAGGATCTTCGGTTGGTAACCCACTAAATTGACCGGTATATGCCTCCGGTAAAGTGGATGGACCCGGCAAAACGTCTTCCGTAAAGGTTGAGTGAGAAGAAAACTTAGGCATGATTGGATATAAGGGAGAAGATGGTGGTGTAGACGGTGTTGATGTAGATGAAGAGGGGGAACTAGGAGAAGAAGAGTTACCGAAGGGATTGATGAAGGTCCCTTCGGCCGTCTCTCGAGGTGACTCGCTAAAGTCGGCTCCTTGAGCTTGCCCTTGATGAGTATTGCTTGCACTTGGTTGAGAGATCCTAACCCGATTAATCGTCCGTTGGCAAAAGGCTCGAAAGAGTCTCTCCGGCTCTAGATTAAAGAGATAGAAGTCGCCTCCCCTCCTAGGCATACACTACACACTAGAACAAACGTGAGAACACCTAGTGCTTTATGGGCACTAGGCAACGACAATAAACAAGCACAACTAGAGACAAAGAGAAAAGAAAGCTAAGAAGAGAAGAGAAACTAGAAAATATTCACAAGAGAAGATGGGAGAGCACAAAGAAGGGTAACTAAGTCTAGAAATAAGCAAACTAAGTCTAAACAATGCACCGTCCCTGACAACGGCACCAAATTGATGATTAGGGATTTGTCGTGGAATCCCAACCGTCAATAAATAACCGGCTAATCCTAACTAGGGTAGATAGGGTAAGTCGGGTCGAATCCACGGGGACGGTAATGTATAGCCTAGACTAGGTCGGCCCAAATACTAGACTAAGTCAACGAGCTAAGCTAAACTAGAGAATGATAGAAGGGGAGAAAGCTAGGCTAAGACTAAGGAGAACAACTAAGGAAAACGGGCTAGGATTAGGTCGGGGTCAAAGGGGTAACGGAATGGTCGAGGAAGAACTAGAGTGAAGGAGGTAGTAGGGTGATCTAGATATAGTCCGGGCTCTCGCAACTTAGACCCACCTAGAGGTTCATCCTAGAACCCATCTCGGCGATACACACGACAAACGGGGTTCTAACGTGCTATAGTGGCCTAGGTCGCATCCGGGCTCTCGCTACTTAGACCAACCTAGGGGTCGTCCTCACCGGGCTCTCGCAACTTAGTGAGGGAACCGAACCCACAAACAAACTATCACCCACAAGAGAAAGGCAAGAAAAACAAGCATTCGCAACTACTTAGTCATTCAAGCATTTCAACAAACAAGTGATGTGCACCAAACCAAGAGGAAACCCAAATCTTCCACCGACATCTCTAACAAACCCTTAATCACCCAATCAACACCCTAATCACCCTACTAACCCTAGCAAGAACACTACTCTAACATAATCAAACTAATACTAACAAGAACAAGATGGATTAACAAAAGAAACAAAAGAAACATCTACAAACTAGTAATAACAATGAACAAGAACAATACAATCAACTAAAGATTCAAACTTGGATTAATAAAACAAGATTAAAGAGAAGGAAAAGGAGATTATACCACACTAGAGAGGAATAAAGGAAGAAATCTTGCATAAATGGAAGAAAACCCAAATTCATCAACCAAGGTTGTCAATCTTGGTTGGATTCTTCAAGAATTCCCAAATTACAAGAGTAAACTAGGATTAACAACTAATTAAGGACTAATCTACTCTAATATAATCTAATCTAACCAAAAGTAGTCTAGGGTTTAAGGTCTCATGAAGTGCATAAGCTTTACAAAACAAGGGAAGAGTATATATAGGGTTACAAGTGGAAAGGAGAAGAAAGAAAACAAGCGCGGGTTACAGCTAGGCCGTCCCGGCCGAGACGGGGTGGTCCCGGTCGGGACAGGGTCGGTCCTGGTCGGGAAGCCATGCTCCCGGTCGGGATGGGCCCTGGACAGTAGCCTCCTTGTTTGTGCACCTCATCCCGAACAGGATGAGGTCATCCCGAACGGGATGAGGTCATCCCGAACGGGATGAGTCTTGTAGGCCTCCCATATGAACTTTTTGGTCTCTCCTTGTTTCTCATGGGCTTCCCATCGATTCTCGGGACTCGGGATCGGGTCTCGGAGGCTCGGGATTGGGTCCCAAGGTCTCGGAGTCGATTCCAAGGCATCGAGTCATCGTTCCTTTACTCCGTTGGCTCCAAAATGTGTATGTATCGATTCGGAATCGCTCCAACTCTTCCAAATCGGCCTCGGGAACCTGAAACGAACTAAAGGAAGCATAAGAAGCCCATAAATCGCTCCCAAGGAGCGATTCCACAAGGAAAATGGGACCAAAACACTACAAAATAGGCACTACAAACGACACTTATCAGATCCTGATGAGAAGATGGGTACTAATCCTCCCTCCTTACAGGAAATGCTCTCTTTTAATAATTGCTTACTTCAGTGTAAGTTGGATGACTTGGGTTGGAATGGGGGTGTAATGACTTGGAATAATAAGCAAGATCACATGACTAGGGTCTGGTCCAGGTTGGACAGAGCACTGGTTAATGATGCTTGGCTTACTGAGTACCCCAATGCTACTGCTATTGTTGGTGACCCTGGTATCTCAGACCATTCTCCTATTATTGTGACTGATTCTCCATCTACTGGTTATAAAAGAGCCTTTAGTTTTCTTAACAGCTGGATTTCTCATCCTAAATTTGCTGAGACTGTCACTACAGCTTGGAAGACTAAGGTTAAGGGGTCTCCTATGTACTGTCTTTTCCATAAACTTAAGGTGGTTAAGAGGGCTTTGATTGAGCTGCACAAAAGGGATTTTGCTAAGATCTTCACTACAGTCAATTTAGCCAAGGACAAGTTATTGGATTGTCAACAACAACTTAGGCTTTCTCCTTTCTCTCCAACTTTAATTGAGCAGGAGAAAGTACTTACTGGTACTTATTGTCAGTTGAAGGGATATGAGCTTAGTATGCTACAACAAAGAGCCAAGGTCAAGCACATTCAGCTATCTGATTGTTCTACCCGATATTTTTTCTCAAAAATTAGTGAAAGGAGAAATCAGCAAAGTGTTGGTGCTGTTACCAATGCAAAAGGGGATTTGTGTCAGGGGTCTGAAGCTGTTACTGATGCATTCCAAGACTATTATAAGGGGCTTCTGGGTAAAGCATCTCCTACTTGTGGTTCGTTAGGAAAGATATCTGAGCTTTCTCTTGATCACTTTAATGCCCTTAAGAAACCAATTGCATATGATGAACTCAAGACTGCTGTTTTTCAAATGGATAATAATAGCAGTCCTGGTGTTGATGGTTTTTCTGCGGGGTTCTTTAAAGCTTGCTGGAGTACCATTGCAGTGGATTTTTGCAAAGCAGCGCAACAGTTCTTTAAGACAAGTATCATGGCTAAGCAGGCTAACTCTACGCTTATTACTTTAATACCTAAGAAAAAGGATGCTCATACAGTGATGGATTTCCGTCCAATATCTTGTTGTACTGTCTTCTATAAAGCCATCTCTAAAGTTCTTGCTAACAGATTAAGGCCTATCCTCCCCTTTCTGATTGGGGAAGAGCAGGCAGCTTTCATCAAGGGTTGAAATATTTTTGACAATACTCTCCTTTCACAAGCTCTAGTTAAGGGTTATACTCGTAAATATCTGACCCCAAGATGTATGGTTAAAATGGACATTCGAAAGGCGTTTGACTCTTTGCAATGGGATTTCATTGAAAGAATGCTTAGGAGTATGGGAATGCCTGATCAGTTTGCTCGCTGGATCATGGGATGCATTAAAAATCCATGGTACTCTTTCAAATTGAATGGGGGCATATCAGGTTTTTTTCAAGGTAAAAGTGGGATTCGTCAGGGTGATCCACTCTCGCCATACATATTTGTCTTAAGCATGGAGATTCTATCAAGATCACTTCGAGATATTTGCCAACAAAATCATGTCTCTTATCATCCCAAATGTGGTAAAATCAAGCTTACTCACCTTATCTTTGCTGATGATTTGATGATTTTCACCAGAGGTGATGTTCCATCTGTTAGTGCTGTTAATAATGCATTAACCAATTTTGCTGATCTATCTGGTTTGAAACCCAACATTGAGAAGACATGCATTTATTTTGGGGGGGGGGGGGGGTGACTGACCAGGTTCAAAGTGAAATAACTGCAGTTACAGGTTTCACTATTGGGAACTTTCCTTTTAGATATTTGGGATTACCCCTTTCCACTACAAGAATAACTGTAACAATGTTTGACTCCCTCATTTTAAAGGTTCAACATGTTACAAAACACTGGTCTTCGCTACTGCTATCCTATGCAGGAAAGGTTCAATTAATCAACTCTGTTGTGTTTGGGATGGATAATTTCTGGTGCTCTAGTCTTTTATTGCCTAAGACTGTTATTAAGAGCCTAAACAAAATGTGTAAAGACTTTTTCTAGGGCATTATTGAGGATAAGAGAAGGTTGGTCTTTAAAAGCTGCAGAGAGATTTGCTCTCCACTGGCTGCAGGTGGCTTTGGGATTAAGGATGCACGCTCTTGGAACCTAGCTCTAATGGCAAGATGGATTTGGAGTTTGCAACAAACCTCTTCTAGCATTTGGAATCATTGGTGCTCCAAATACATTCTGGATCAGGATGATATTTGGACTCTGCTTCCTAAAGATTATCATTCTATGGGGATGAGAAACATTTTGGATACTAGAGATGAACTCATCAAGCATTTTGGTGCTAAGTAGAACCTGATGCAGGTCCTAGATGCTTGTTCTACTGGTGCTAAGTTTTCAGTGCAAAAAATGTACAATCAGATTAATGCCTGGCAAATTAAATCTTGGTCAGGACTGGTTAAGCCTTTTGTCATTACTCCTAGCCATAAAATCATCACAATCATGGCCATTCAGAATCAACTTGCAACCACAGATCAGTTTTTAAAAAGGGGGTTTCAGCTCGCTAGTAGATGTGCCCTTTGTGAAGCAGCTATAGAAGATCACCCCCACCTGTTTTTTGAATGTACTTTCTCAATGGCAGTGTGGGATGCAGTTCTGCAGTGGATGAAGATGGACAGAATTGGAACTAACATCAAATCAGCTCTTAAATGGATGACTTTGAGAAAGAAACGGATGCATTGGAAGTTTACGTGGCTCTTAGTTAGTTTCTCTGCAACAATTTATAGCATCTGGAAGGAACGGAATAAAAGGGTCTTTACGGGCATCAATTCTGAGGTTGAGCATATCATTGAGCATACTAAATTCTTGGTTATAGCTAGACTTTTAAAGTATCGTACTAATCCTAAGTTTAGAAGGATTATAGATATAATTGGTGGTCTTGCTTAAGCTTGTACTTAGTGTGGTATATCTTTTGCACTAAATGTAATTTCTTTCATTAATGAAATGAAAAGAGAAATTTTCTGCAAATAATAATAGTAATAATAATAATAATAATAATAATAATAATAATAATAATAATAATAATAATAATAATAATAATAATAATAATAATAATAATAATTCTCTCTTCCCTCTCTCTAGAGGAGCTTCCTCTCTGGCGATCACCGCTTGAGATGCAGAAACCACCGGCCGGCACGGGAAGGGGTCGAGGGAGACCACGCAAATTTAGAGAATCAGATAGACACGACCATGGAGATTCTAACAGTACTGGTTCTGTTTCAACTGGGACAGGGGATGAGCACCACTTGACCGATCAAGATCAGGAGTTTCAAAAACAAAGGAATTGTAATGTTAATGATCTAATTGATCTAGCATTACAATCGCTATTAAATCCTGGTGGAGGGAGTACATCTGGGGGAGTGAAGATTAGTGAAACCCAGAAACAAATGGAGGTCACCAGTGGCGGGAAAGGTAATGAAGCAGTACTTAACAATCCTACGATTATTTTACACTCTGAATCTGGTAGTGAGACTGTAACTGATGGAAAGGAGGCACCTAGTTCTGGGAAGGGAATTGGCCAAGCACCACTAGCTAGTCAGAGCCCATGGGTTGGGAAGGTAAAGGAACAGAAGAAAGGTATGGGATTATATTTTGATGAAGCAAGTGCGAATTCTGAGGAAATTGACATAGAAATAGGGGATTTCGAGAACGGACTGAAGTTCTGGAAATTCACACTAATGGGGAACATCATTGGAGCAAAACCTACATTGAAACAGATGACGGAATTTGCCCAGAAATACTGGAATAACGTTTATCTTGTGGTTCAATACTTTAAGCGAGGTTGGTTTTCATTCAGATTCAGGAACAAAGAGGATATGGATCAAATTCTACGAGGAGGGCCATGGCATATGGGGCGTAACACACTAATACTGAAGCAATGGAGTCCTTTGTTTTCTCAAGAAATGGATAGAGTATCCATTGTGCCGGTATGGGTACTTTTTCCTGATCTCGACCCTTATTTGTGGTCTGAACAGGTCTTAAGTAAGATGGCAAGCAAAGTAGGGTCACCACTACATGCTGATACAACCACGACTTACAAGGAACGCTTATCATTTGCGACAGTTATGGTGGAGGTTGATGTATCGAAGGAACTGCCAGAGTCAGTAACATTGAATGTTCCATTACTGGGAAAATCTATCCAAAGGATAGACTATGAATGGGTTCCTTTTTACTGCAATTCTTGTGGCAAATTGGGGCACACTCAAAGCACTTGTAAGAAAGAAAAGGCAAAGAAAACAGGAGAAGGAGGAACCTCAGTGAGGTATACTCCGAAGAAGGTGAGCTCTCAGGGGTTAGGTGGTACCTCAGAGGAACGGATGCAAGTTCATCCTGACTCTGTAACGCATCAAGGACCCCCTGGGAAAGAGTCGGATGGAGGCCTGATTATCATTGGCTCAGGACCCGAGGAGCTAGGCGGTACCTCAACGGAGTTAAGGCCATCTCAAAGACAGGTAGTGAATGTTGATGACTCAGAATGCCATGGGCTAGGTCATGCCATTCACACTGATCTTGAGGAAGGTTTTACTCACGTTGTAAGGCGTCAAGGATGCTCCGGGGTAGGCCTTAAGGTGAAAGGCTCCACTCCTGACTATGGTTTGAATGAGGGAACTGAGAAGCTTATTATGTTGCATACTCCTAATAGGTATGCGGTCCTATAACCTGGTGAGGAGAATCCAGCCAGGAATATGTCTGTCGAGGAACTATTTCCAGTAGTTGGGGAAGGAGTTCCACCTGATATATAATGATCGTTGGCACTTGGAATATTAGAGGTGGAAATGAGCCTTATAAGCAAAATGAGGTTATTAACCTTATGAAGGCTAGAGGTATTGATTTGCTTGGTCTTTTGTAAACTAGAATAAAGGAATTGAAAGCCTTACCTATTATCAATACTAAGTTTAAGGATTACAATGTGACTTGCAATTATAAATATCACTATAATGGTAGGATATGGGTCATTTGGAACCCTACAACTATTAGGGTTACTGTTCTTAAGGAACACGATCAACTAATGCATTGTAGGGTTTTCTCTATTGCCACTACGATAGAATGCAATGTTACTCTGGTGTATGGGTTTAATGAGGCTCATAGTAGGGATTCTTTATGGGAACAACTCAATCAAATTAGCAGAGGAGTAACGAATTGGGTGGTTCTTGGAGACTTTAATATTATTAGGAATATTGAGGAAAGGTTAGGAGGAACTTTACCTGATGATGCTGATATGGAAGATTTCAATTCTTGTATCTTCCATTGCGGATTACAGGAATTAAGCGGACAAGGTTGTGAATTTACTTGGACTAACAATCAAGATCCTACTTCTCGGGTATATTCCAAGCTTGATAGAGCTTTAGTTAATGAGCAATGGGCCAGGGATTTTCCTAATTCTAGTGCCCAATATCTGGCAGCAGGGGTATCTGATCACTCACCGGTACTAGTTACCATAGTACAAGAGGAAAAGATTAGGAGGAGATTTAGTTTTCTTAATTGCTGGACTTATCATCCTGATTATGTAAATATTGTAAAAAAGGCGTGGGGTAGCAGGGTTTATGGTACTGCTGGTTTTAAACTGATCACTAAGCTTAAGAATGTCAAGGGGGCTCTTAAAGAGATGCATAGGAAGAACTACTCAAGCATTAGGAAGATAATCATGGAGTTGGATACAGAGCTTTTAAATTGTCAAATGAGGTTGCAACAGGCTCCTATGCAGGCTGACTTAATCCTGACTGAACGAAGGCTGCAATCGGAAGGGAAATCGCTCAAAAACGCAGAAATATGTATCCTTCAACAAAGCGCTAAAATGGTAACAATAGCTTTGGATGATGGGTCGACAAACTTCTTTCATTCACGTTTGCAGGAACGTAGAATGCAGCAGATTGTGGGAACCATTCAAGATAGCCAGGGTGTTCAGAGAAACGGCCTTAATGAGGTTGCAAATGGATTTGTTGATTACTATAAAAGCTTATTGGGTTCTAGTGCTGCAATTGAGGATTTGGGTGCACTACAAGGGCCAAAAGTCAGAATGGAGGATTGGGGGGCTCTCACTATGATGCCTGCGGAAGAAGAAATTAAGCAAGCGATTTTCTCGATTGGCAAGTATAGAAGTCCTGGTCCTGACGGGTTCTCGTCCGGGTTTTTTCAGTCGTCTTGGTCAGTAATTCGGGAAGATTTTTGTGCAGCTGTACATGAATTTTTTCAGAAAGGGCTCCTGATAAAGTAAGCAAATGCTACGCTAATTACATTAATTCCTAAGAAAGCGACATGTCTTTCGGTGTTGGATTATAGGCCTATATCTTGCTCCTCGGTTTTATATAAAACTATTAGTAAAATCTTAACCCATCGGTTGCAGTTGGTGATCCATCAAATTGTCGGACCTGAGCGAGCAGCGTTCGTTCAGGGTCGTGATATCCAGGAGAATATAGCATTGTCGCAGCTGCTAGTAAAAGGCTATGGTTGTAAATATATAACCCCAAGATGCTTACTGAAAATAGATTTGCGAAAGGCGTTTGATTCTCTAAATTGGGGATTCATTGAGGCTATGATGAAGGAATTCAATTTTCCAACTCAACTTATCACTTGGATTAATGGTTGTATCACTGGTTCTTGGTTTTCAATTAAAATGAATGGCACCTCTCATGGGTTCTTTAAAGGAGGGAGTTGAATTCGTCAAGGGGATCCATTATCCCCTTACATCTTTGTGTTGAGTATGGAAGTTTTGTCTCGGTTCTTGAGAAGCATAATTGGGAAACCTCAAGTCTCTTTTCATCCTAAGTGTAAGAGAATAGGCTTAAATCACCTAATTTTTGCGGAAGATCTAATGATTTTCTCAAGGGGCGATGTGCCATCTGTGGTTGCTGCTGTGACTGAGCTAAACAGGTTTGCACGGGTTTCTGGGCTTCATATTAATAGGGATAAAACTGAAGTATTCTTTGGAGGAGTCGCGAAGGAGATACAGCAGGAAATACTGATGTTAACCGGTTTTATGACAGGTGAATTCCCTTGTCGATATCTGGGGTTGCCGCTTAATGATGTTAATAACAGAATGGTTCATTACAATGGGTTAATCAATGTTGTTCATAATGTTTTAAGTCACTGGTCATCAAGATGTCTTACATATGCAGGGAGGGTCCAAATTCTCAATTCTTCTCACTTTGGTATTTTGACTTATTGGTGTTCCAATACGTTATTGCCGGGGAATGTTAGATTAAAGCTAAATCAGATATGCAGGATGTATTTTTGGTCAGGTGGGCAGGAAGATCGAGGTGTATACTACAAAAGTTGGGAGAGTATGTGTAAGCCTTGGGACGAGGGAGGCTTCAATATTAAAAACCTGATGGATTGGAATAAAGCTTTAATGAGTCGATGGCTATGGAAGATCCTGAATGGGGAAGGAGGCATGTGGGGAAAGTGGGTTACGAGTTATATTCTGAATGGGCAGTCAGTTTGGGATCTTAAACAGCAGGATAGATATACTGCTAGTTTTAATAGCATTCTTAAAATTAGAGATGAAGTGAGGGCTAGAGAAGGGACTGCAATGGAGGCTGCTGCCCGTGTCCAAAGTTGGCACAACTTACAAGAGTACAATTTAAGTGTAGCGTATGATTGGTTCCGTAAGAAGGAAAAGATTTGTGGTTGGCTTAATGTTCCTAGCGGGCCTAATATAATTCCGAAGCATGGGATTATTGCTTCTTTGGCTAGCCAAAGAAAGCTGGCAACGATTGATGGAATGAGGCAGCGAGGAATTTACATTACGAACTGGTGCATACTTTGTAAGGAAAACAATGAATCTCATACTCATCTTTTTTTCAAATGCAAGTATGCAGGGGATATTTGGCGGGAACTTAAGGCATGGATAGGAGTCATGGGTCGATCTGATGAACTGCGATCTGAACTTCAGTGGTGTGCAGCTCGTCGTAGGAGAAAGCATTGGAAGTTTAACTGGTATTGTAGTATTATTGGGGCTACTATTTATCACATTTGGATGGAGCGTAATGTTCGGATCTTTACGGGGAAGGAAAGGCCTGGAAAGTCCTTGGTTACTCAAATTAAATTTGAGGTTTTCGCTAGAATGAAAAGTAGGCATACTAATTTTAGCTATAAAATGTTGTATTGAGGTCGGTTAATTCCTAGGGGATGTGCTTTTGTAAGACTAGTCTCTTGTTTGTCCTATATGGATGAATAAGAGTCCTAACTTTTTCTTGCAAAAAAAAAAAAAAAAACTAATAATAATAATAATAAACATGCGGTGGAGATTGGCCTCTGCGACGATAACGACAAGCCTTTACGACCCGCCGACCTTCTGCTCTATTTGTGGGACAAGGGACGTGATGTTTGTGTCGATCTGACTGGGTCCTCTCCCTTGACCCAGTCCGGCTTGACTTCTTTTGCGCCTGGACGGGTCGTTGCTGATGCTGCTCGTCGTAAGTGTGCCAAGTATCAGGCACGCTGCACGGCGATTGGGTATGGTTTCCTACCTTTCTCCTTCTCCTCTCTCGGCGAACTCGACACGGATGCTGTTTCTCTGATCCAGCGGATTTGGAAATTTGCTTTATCACAAGATGCTGGAGCGCGTGCCGCAGTTCATATTTTCACTAGAATTAGCTTTGCAATTGCTAAGCGAGTGGGGGCCCAGATAGTATCTCGGCTTCCCTCTAACTTCTTGTAATTTGTTCTGGTGTTTAATACAAGTTCCGTTTGGATAAAAATAATAATAATAATAATATAGAGCTCATGGACTTGGTTGCTACGATTGAGGATCCCCAGTGTGAGTTACTTCTTCTCCGGGCGTGCACAGGTATTTCTAAATTATACTTTGCTTTGCGCACTTGCTCTCCCCTTGATTTTGGGTTGGCCCACCTTTCTTTCGACACTACGCTCCGATCTAGTCTTGAGCGTATTGTCACGGCGTCCGGACCCGGTTTCGGGGAGTGGCAGTGGCGGCTGGCCACCCTCCCCTTTTCCCTAGGGGGGCTCGGTGTCTTTGCCGCCGCGGATGCCCTTCACTTTGCCTTCGTTGCTTCTCGCCTCCAGTCCGCCGATTTACAAGCTATGCTGCTTCGTCCCTCCGAGATCGCCTCTCCTGGACTTGCCTTTGAGTCTGCCCTGAGTGGGTTTGTTGAGGCTACTGGTTCTGACATCTTGGGTAACCCCTCTGAGATCGCTGCCCCAAAACTTATGAAGAAATTGGCAGATATATATTTCACGAGGGTTGCTTCAGCGGCAGAATCTGTTTTCTCTTTGACTCCTCGGCAGGTTGCCCTGTGGAGATCTCAACAGGGGGACCATTCTTCTGACTGGTTGAGGGCTGTCCCTATTACTGGGCTTGGGCAAACCATGAACGGTCGGACATATCGCAGTGTGCTTAGTTACCGCCTGGGAGTCCCTTTGTTTCCTCTATCCGGGACTTGCTCTTCCTGCTCCAGGGCCCTCAGAGAAGATATTTTTGGGGATCACGCGGTTTCCTGTACTGGTACTGTGGGGATTAAACATCGCCATAACCTTGTCCATGACACACTGTTGGATATTTGCTTCCAGACGGGGATCTCTGCAGGCAAGGAGGTGGAGATTGGCCTCTGCGACGATGATGACAAGCCTTTGCGACCTGCCGATCTTCTACTCTACTCGTGGGACAGGGGGCGTGATGTTTGTGTTGATCTGACCGGGTCCTCTCCTTTGACCCAGTCTGGCTTGACGTCTTTTGAGCCTGGACGGGTCGTTGCTGATGCTGCCCGTCGTAAGTGTGCCAAGTATCAGGCACGCTGCACGACGATTGGGTATGGTTTCTTACCTTTCTCCTTCTCCTCTCTCGGCGAGCTCGACACAGATGTTGTTTCTCTGCTCCAGCGGATTCGAAATTTCGCTTTATCACAAGATGCTGGAGCGCGTGCCGCGGTTCATATTTTCACTAGAATTAGCTTTGTAATTGCTAAGGGAGTGGGGGGCCAGATAGTATCTCGGCTTCCCTCTAACTTCTTGTAATTTGTTCTGGTGTTTAATAATAATAAAAATAAAAAAAATAAAAATAAATAAAAATAATAATAATAATAATAATGCTGTCAGATGTTGTTACAAAAAGCTCCTTTCTCAGAGGAGTTAATTAAGGAGGAAAGAGACCTAACTAAACGCCACAATGACCTTAAGAAAGCTGAAATTAGCTTCCTGAAGCAGCATGGAAAGATGGAGTATATTGCGGAGGATGATAATGCTACTCGTTATTTTCATACCAGGATTAAGGAGAGAAGACAAGAGCAGGTTATAGGAAGCATTAGAGATTGTATTAACAAAGAAAGAAAGGGTCCTCAGGAAGTGGCTGCAGGGTTTGTGGAGTACTACCAGGGGCTCTTGGGAAGTGAAGTGGAAGTAAAGGATATTGATAATTCTATCATACAACATGGGACTATTTTGAAGGAACATGACTGGCATACTCTGATGCAGTTACCTGAAGAGGACGAAATTAGGAGGGCGGTCCACTCCATTCCATCGGAGAGGAGCCCTGGACCAAATGGTTTTTCCTCTGGTTTTTTCAAAGCTTCGTGGATGGTGATAAAAGGGGACCTCTGTGCTGTGATTAAAGAGTTCTTTGCAAAAGGGAAGGTGCTAAAACAGATCAATTCTACACCGATTTCATTAATTCCTAAGAAACAAAGTTGTGAGTCAGTTATGGACTTTAGACCCATCTCTTACTGCTCGGTTATTTACAAAACCATTAGTAAATTGCTGAGAAGCAGGCTAAAAACGGTGATTCAGAAACTGATAGGGCCGGAGCAGGCTGCATTCATGGAGGGGAGGAGTATTCATGATAATATAGCACTATCGCAGGCACTCATCAAGAACTATAACAGAAAGTATATCACTCCGAGGTGCCTAATGAAGATAGACCTTAGAAAAGCATTTGACTCGATACAACAGAAATTCGTTGAAAGGATGATGCAGGGTCTTAATTTTCCACCAGTTTTCATAGGCTGGATTATGAGCTGTATTACGGGTTCGTGGTTCTCCTTGAAGGTGAATGGGGCATCATGTGGGTATTTCAAGGAAAAGAGTGGGGTGAGACAGGGTGATCCCTTATCGCCTTATCTTTTCGTCCTAAGCATGGAAATATTATCAAGGCGTCTTCGAGCCATAAATAAACTTCCTCAGGTCTCGTTTCATCCAAAATGTTGTGGAATAAAGCTCAACCATTTAATATTTGCAGATGATTTGATGATTTTCATGCGTGGGGATGTCCCCTCAGTTGAAGCTGCTATATCTGCTTTGGAGGATTTTGCAGGGGAATCTGGGTTACGAGCAAATAGGGATAAAACTAATATATACTTTGGGGGGGGGGGGTGGCACCTTCAATAATGGATATGATTCTTGATAATACAGGTTCATGGATGTGTGCCACAAAGTAAGAAAGAAAGAAAACTGGGGGTATGCCACATGTAAGAAAGAAAACTGGGGATGTGAACCGGTAACTCGGGCATGAGAAGGCCACATGTAAGAAAGAAAGGAAAAAACACAAAGTAGTAGGGAGTATGCCAGCCACTAGGTATACTCCAAAGAAGAAAAACCCTCAAGAGCTAGGTGGTACCATAGCAGGGGGAGTGCTTGGTCATTCCTCGCCTGTTATAACGCATCAAGGATCTCTTGAGGAAGAGTCTACCAGAGGCCTAACCAATGACTCAGGATCCTCAGTACTAGGCGGTATCTCAATGGATACGGACCCGTCTTCAGGACAGGACAAGGCAGGAGAAGGCTCTAAGGGCCTGGATGCTTGTACTGCACCTGACACTGGCTTTGTATCTGTTGTAAGGCGTCCAGGATGTACTGGGGTAGGTCCAAAGGTGTATGGCTCTGGTACGAACTACAAAGAGGGAAGGAAAGATGAAGGGTTTGCTTCAATTCAAACTCCAAATAGATATGAAATCTTACGTCATTCAGTTGGAGATGAGATGGAATTGCAGGTAGAAAAGGATTTATATCCACCAGTAGAGATTGTAATCCCGCCTGACATTTCATGATCATTGCGACCTGGAATATCCGAGGAGGGAATGAGCCCCTGAAACAGAATGAGATTTTGAAACTTATTAGGGGTAGGGAGATTGATGTCATAGGAGTGTTGGAAACTAGAATCAAGGAAGGAAAGGCAAAACCAATATTTAAAGGAAGATTTAAAGGCTATGAAGTAGAGACTAATTATAGAAGTCACTACAATGGTATAATTTGGGTGGTGTGGAATCCAACTACGGTTCACATTTCCCGAATTGAGATGGGGGACCAATTTATTCATTGTCATATTTTGCATTATGCTTCTAATAAGACCATGGATGCTACAATAGTTTATGGTAAGAATAAAGCGGATGATAGATTAAGACTTTGGGATGAGCTTGCAAGGTTGAGTAGTATAGCTAATAATTGGATAGTTATGGGGGATTTCAATATCATTAGACATAATGGGGAGAAAATTGGAGGAGCAGAACCTGATATTAAGGACATGGAGTCTTTTAATGAATGTATTGATACTTGTAGTTTACAAGAATTAGCATGTCAAGGAAGTGAGTATACGTGGACGAACAAGCAAGATGCAAGGGATAGAGTTTGGTCAAGGCTTGATAGAGCTCTTGTGAATAACAATTGGATTACTAGGTTGCTGATTCTTATGTTTTTATTCCTCAAGCAGGAGCTTCAGATCATTCTCCTTTAATTGTGACTGTTGAGAGTAGTAAGAAGGTTCATCGTCGGTTTAGTTTTCTGAATTGTTGGATTGATCATTCTAGCTTCTTATCTATTGTTGCTAAGGCGTGGCAAAAGAGGGTATATGGGACTGCAGGCTTCAGATTTTTAGCAAGCTTAAGAATGTCAAGGTTGCACTTAAAGAGATGCACAAGAACAGCTACTCCAATATTGGGAACAGGATTCAAGAATTAGGAAAAGAGAGTCAGAACTGTCAAGAGCGGCTGCAGTATAGTAATTCTGACTATTGGATCAATAAGGAGTGAGAATTAATTGAAAACTGGAATGATCTCAGGAAGGCTGAACTAAGCATTATGCAGCAGCGAGCTAAGATGGATAAGATTGCAAAGGATGATGGTGCTACTTCGTTTTTTCATTCCAAAATTAAGGAGAGACGACAACAACAAGTTATTGGAACTATCTTGAATCACAATGGTGTTAAAAGGGAGGGGATGGATGATGTTGCTGCAGGATTTATTGATTATTATGTTTCCTTACTTGGTAATAGGACTGAGGTTAGACTAATAGACAGAAACAGTATGGATGCAGGTGAAGTAGTGGACTGCAGTGATTGGAATAGGCTTGTGACCAAGCCTGATGACGAGGAGATTAGAAGAGCTGTATTTTCAATTGGATCTTCCAAAAGTCCTGGACCGGATGGATATTCTGCGGGTTTCTTTAAAGCAGCCTGAAGAATTATTAAGGGAGATTTTTGTGAGGCTGTGAAAGAATTTTTTGATACTGGTAAGATGGTAAAGCAAGCAAACACTACGCTCATTACCTTAGTTCCTAAGAAACAGGTCTGTTCTTCCGTCTTGGATTTTAGGCCGTTATCTTGCTGTTCGATTTTGTACAAAACTATTAGTAAATTGCTTACTAACAGGCTGGAGCAAGTTATTGGTAGATTAGTTGGAAAAGAGCAAGCAGCTTTCATTCGAGATAGGAGTATTCATGAGAACATTGCGATCTCGCAATCACTTATTAAGAAATACAATAGGAAGTACTTGACTCCTAGATGTCTTATGAAGATCGACTTAAGAAAGGCTTTTGATTCGTTGCAATGGGAGTTTATTGATAATATGCTGCGAGAGTTCAATTTTCTTGATCAGTTTGTTAGATGGATTAATACTTGCATTCAAGGATCTTGGTTCTCCATTAAACTGAATGGAGTTTCCAATGGATTCTTCAAGGGTAAAAGTGGGGTAAGGCAAGGGGATCCGCTTTCGCCTTATTTGTTTGCTCTTAGTATGGAGGTTCTTTCAAGACATCTTAGGAGTATTACCTCTCAATTCCAAGTTTCTTATCAGCCTAAGTGTAAACAACTTAATTTGAACCATCTAATTTTTGCGGATGATTTGATGGTTTTTATGAGGGGAGACTTACCTTCGGTCACAGCGGCTATGAGGATGCTACACCACTTTGAGGAAGAGTCAGGTTTGCAAGTGAACAAAGAGAAAACAGATATCTACTTTGGGGGAGTTCAGGATGAGGTTAAGGATCTTATTTTGGGTACAACTGGATTCAAATTAGGTGATTTCCCCTGCAAGTATCTGGGCCTGCCTCTCAATACTGTGACAAACAGATTAGAGCATTATTCTGAGTTGCTTACCAAGGTCCATAGTGCCTTAAGTGGCTGGTCTGTGCAATACCTTACCTATGCGGGCAGAATTGAGCTGCTGAACTCGATTATATTTGGGATTCTTAATTACTGGAGTATGAATACTTTACTTCCTCTCAATGTTGTAAATCGGATTAACAAGTATTGTAGATCATACTTTTGGACAGGTTCTGTGGGCAGCAAGAGCATGATTTATAAGGCTTGGGATGAGGTTTGCGCTCCATGGGATGAAGGTGGGTTTGGAATCATTGATCTTGAGGCTTGGAATAAAGCATGTATTAGCAGCTGGCTTTGGAAGATGGAGCAAAACTGCGGTGGAATCTGGATGAAATGGATTCAGTGTTACGCTTTGGATGCTGATTCAATTTGGGAAGTTCAGGTGCATGAGAAACATACTTCAACACTAAAAAGCATTATTAGGATTAAGGACACTATGATCAATAGAATGGGAAGTGTCCAGAGAGCTAGAGATTTATTGCAGGAATGGCAGCAGGAGGGCAAGTTCAGAATGCGCGTTGCTTACAACTGGTTCAGAAAGCATCACTCGAAGAAGGGTTGGCTTCAGCAGATGCAAGGTCAGAATGTAATACCCAAGCATGGAGTAATTACTTCTCTGGCAATACAAGGAAAATTAGCAACAATAGATATTATGTGCAAGAGGGGAATGTGTATGATTAATAGATGCATCTTATGTTGTAATGCTTGCGAGGATCATAGGCATATGTTCTTTAGATGTATTTACTCCAGACGGATTTGGGAAGAGATCAAGAATCGGCTGCGCCTCAAAGGAAGAGGAGATGATATGCAAGCGGAAGTTAGATGGATTTGGAATCGAAGAAGAAGAAAGCATTGGAAGTATAGCTGGGTGTGCCATGCTTTGGCTGCCACGGTTTATCATATATGGGTTGAACGGAATGTCCGAATTTTTCATAATATTGTCCGGCCTTACAGCAGTATAGTGCAGCAAATTAAGTTCGAAGTGTTTACTAGGATGAAAAGTCGAGGAATGGATCTAGCCTTACTTAGATTGTATGATGAGAGCTAATCTCTTAGGGGTTCGTTTTTGTAAGAACTAGTCTCTATTTCTCCCCTTTATGGATGAATATAGTCATAACTCTTTCTTGCAAAAAAAAAAAAAAAAAATAATTATAATAATAATAGTTAGGCAGGGTAATCCCCTCTCTCCATATCTCTTTGTACTAAGTATGGAGGTCTTGTCAAGGAGTCTAAGAACAATTTGCAGAAAACCTGATGTTTCATATCATCCCAAGTGTGTCAAACTGAGTCTTACTCACTTGGTTTTTGCTGATGATCTTATGATCTTCACTAGAGGTGATCTTCCTTCAGTGTTAGCTGCTAAGAATGCTTTGCAGGAGTTTGGTTATATTTCTGGATTAAATGCAAATCCTGATAAAACTTGTATCTATTTTGGTGGAGTATTAGAAGATGTTCAGGATCTCATTCTAGCTCAAACTGGTTTCAGTTCAGGCCATTTCCCTTTCAGGTATCTTGGGATGCCTCTTTCTGATTCCAGGATTACTGTTCGAATGTTTGATCCATTTATTTTGAAGATTCAGAGATCTATTTCCCATTGGTTTACTCAATTTCTTTCCTATGCTGGTAAATTACAGCTTCTGAACTCTGTTGTGTTTGGGGTAGAGACTTCTTGTGCTCTACTGTTCTTTTTCCTAAAGCAGTCCTGAAAATCATTAACAAGATGTGCAAGGATTTCTTTTGGGGTATTCATGAAGGGGGAAGAAGGTTGGTGTTTAAGAAATGGAAAGATATCTGCAGTCCTTGGGAGAGTGGTGGTTTTAATGTTAAAAACTTGGAAGTTTGGAACTTGGCTCTTATGGCCAAATGGGTCTGGCATTTATCTTCAGGGACAGGTAGTATTTGGCAGAAGTGGTGTGCTGCTTATATTTTGGATCATGATATTTGGTCTCTTGTGTTCAAAGATGGATACCCAGTAGCTTTGAAGAACATCATTGTGACCAAGGACTTGTTGATAAGCCAATTTGGCTCAGTTACAGCTGCACAGAATTTTTTGAAAGGATGCTTTACAAGCACCAAATTTCTGGTGAGCAGAGCCTATGCTAAAATTATAGATGCACCTATCTTAAGAGTTCCTAAGGTCTCGTCTTCCTCTTTGATTACACCTAGTTTTAAAATCATTCTTTCTTTGGCCTACCAACATAAACTCTCTACTGTGGATCAGTATGCCAGGAGGGGGTTTTGTGTTGTTAATAGATGTGCCCTTTGTCTTAGTAATCTTGAGACACATGATCACCTCTTCTTCAAGTGTCCAACATCTCGGCTTATCTTGGCTGGTATACTTAACTGGATGAACATTTCTCTGACTTGTACAAGTCTTAAGGATATCATTAAATGGTGTCAAAGGCCTGATCATAGGAAGCATTGGAAGTCACCGTGGCTGCTAGTTTCTATTGCTGCAGTGGTTAATGTTATTTGGAAGGAAAGGAACAAGAGGATCTTCATTGAGAAAGAGTCTTCTATTGAATCTATTTTAGCTCAGGTTAAGTTCAACATTTCGGCTAGATTATCCTTCTACTCTACTAATCCCAAATATAAAAAGATTATGGAGCATTTGGAGTATACCTTTTGATGTAATGTAGTGTGATAGTCTTATTGCTCAAAATGTAATTTCACATCCTTATTGATATGAAATGATGATTTTTCTGCAAAAAAATAAAAATAAAATAATAATAATAATAATAATAATAATAATAATAATAATGATAATGATAATGATAATGATAATGATAATGATAATGATAATGATAATGATAATGATAATGATAATGATAATGATAATGATAATGATAATGATAATGATAATGATAATGATAATAATGATAATAATAATAATAATAATAATAATAATAATAATAATAATAATAATAATAATAATAATAATAATAATAATAACCATAATAACGATAACAACGATAACAACGATAACAACGATAACAGATAACAATGATGATGATGATAATAATAATAATAATAATAATAATAATAATAATAATAATAATAATAATAATAATAATAATAATAATAATAATAATAATAATAATAATAATAATAATAATAATAATAATAATAATAATAATAATAATAATAATAATAATAATAATAATAATAATAATAATAATAATAATAATAATAATAATAATAATAACAATAATAATAATAATAGTAATAATAATAATAATAACAATAATAATAATAATAGTAATAATAATAATAATAACAATAATAATACAGGATGACTGTTCGGAGTATAATAACAATAATAGTCTTAATGGACAGATATATAAAGATAAAGAAAGCAGAGCTCGGAATGCTTAAGCAAAAGGCAAAAATAAAACACATCCAAATGGCAGACTGTTCGTCTAAGTACTTCTTTGCGAAGGTGGTTGAAAGGAAAAGTCAGCAAAACATTGGTGCAATACAGGATGAGGATGGTAATCTCAAAATTGGGTCGTCTGAAGTCTCGGAGGCCTTTCATATTTACTATTCTAGACTGTTGGGTAAAGTAGTTCAGACTAAAGACATTGATATAGCTGCTGTAATAATTCCTCAAGTGAAGGTATTTGATCCCCTTACTGCTGCTATTTCTATCTCGGAAATTAAGAGTGCAGTTTTTAGTATGGATGATAATAGTAGTCCGGGTTTGGATGGGTTTTCAGCCGGGTTTTTCAAATCCTCTTGGAGTATTATTGAAGGTGATTACTGTGCAGCGGTTCTCAGTTTCTTCAAGAGCGGAAGAATGTCCAAGCAAGCCAACACAACACTTGTTTCTCTCATTCCTAAGAAGAAAGATGCGGGTTCGGTGTTGGATTATAGGTCAATCTCTTGCTGTACGGTTCTTTATAAAACAATTGCCAAGATCCTAGCCAATAGATTGAAATCGATTCTTCCCTCTTTAGTGGGAGAAGAGCAAGCGGCTTTCATATCAGGACGAAATCTCTTCGATAATATCATGTTATCTCAAGCTTTGGTAAAAGGTTATAGCAGAAAGTTCTTGACTCTTCGTTGCCTTTGATATTCGGAAGGCCTTCGACTCCCTTCAATGGTCATTTATTCGTCAAATGCTAGAGAGTTTTGGTATACCGGATACATTCATAAGGTGGATTATGGGTTGCATTCAAAACCCCTGGTATACGTTTAAGATCAACGGTGGTGTTTCTGGTTTTTTCAGGGTTGGAGTGGTATCCGTCAAGGGGACCCCCTTTCGCCTTACATCTTTGTGTTAAGTATGGAAATTTTGTCTCGGAGCTTGAGATTGCTTTGTACAGGCACACAGGTCTCTCCTCACCCTAAATGTGGCAGATTGAACCTAACTCACTTGATATTTGCAGACGACCTTATGATTTTCACTCGAGGAGATCTTCCCTCGGTTTTGGCTTGTAAACGGATATTGGATTCGTTTGCTCAGACTTCAGGGCTGACAGCTAACCCGGAAAAAACTAATATCTACTTTGGTGGGGTTGATCCTTTGGTTCAGCAGCTAATTTTGTCTCAGTCTGGATTTGCAGCAGGCTCGTTCCCTTTCAGATATCTAGGAATTCCGCTCACGGATGCTAGACTTAATATTGATATGTTCTCTCCTCTGTTGCTCAAGATACAGCATTCCATTAATCACTGGTCTACTAACTTCCTCTCGTACGCGGGTAGGGCGCAATTGTTGAACTCGGTGATTTTTGGTCTAGATAATTTTTGGTGCTCAAGTTTATTGCTTCCTGTGGCTATTCTTAAACGGATTAATAAGATGAGCAAAGATTTCTTTTGGGGAATAGCAGAGGGAGGACGCAGGTTAGTCTTTAAGAAGTGGAATGAGTTATGTTTACCTTGGGATGCAGGTGGGGTTAATATAAAGCATCTTCAGACCTGGAATTATGCTCTTCTTGCGAAATGGTTGTGGATTTACTCTAAGTCACCTACCAGTTTTTGGAGTAAATGGTGTAAGGAGTATATTTTGGGATCAATTTCAGTCTGGGATGTAACAGCAAAGGAGTACTTTCCTGCGTGTTTTAAGCACTGTTTGAAGGTGCGGGATATGCTGGTGCAGCAGTTTGGTTCAACTGCATTTGCACAGAACTTCATAGAGCATTGTGTCAGTAATTGTGAGTTCAATGTTAAGAAAGCTTATGCTATACTGAGGCAGGCGGAGAAGCAACACTGGAGTCCCGTCTTTTTGTCAAGGGTTCTGACGCCAAGCCACAAGGTCATCTTATCTCTCGCCATTCAGCAGAAATTAGCCACGACTGACCAATATAGCAGGCGTGGTTTTTGTTTAGTAAACCGATGCTGTCTTTGTGAGAATGCGATGGAATCTCATTCTCATTTGTTCTTCAAATGCCCTTTCTCCAAGGAAGTATGGTGGTGTGTCATGAATTGGTTACAATTAAAGGTCACTGAATTCCGATTGCATAAGTTTGTATGGTGGATGCAGTTAGCTCGAACCCGAAGACATTGATGGAATGGATTAAAGTGAGTCTTGCAGCTACTACTTATACCATTTGGAAGGAGCGGAACAAGAGGATTTTTGTCGATAAGAAAGCTACTGTTGAAGCAATTTTTTCACAAATTAAATTTTTGGTTTCCACTAGATTTTACAGTTACAAAGATAATCCGAAATATCATAGAGTCATTGAGGCTATTGGAGTCTAGAGAGATATAATTTTCTAGTGTGGTAGTTTTTTGCATTGCTTGTAATTTCTTTCAAAATGAAATGAAATGATATCATCCTTGCAAAAAAAAATAATAACAATAATAATAACAACAATAATAATAATAATAATAATAACAACAACAACAACAACAACAACAACAACAACAACAACAACAACTTGCTTGGAACAAAACGCTTATTGCAAAGTGGATCTGGCATATTGAAACTGACAATAATAGTCTTTGGGTCAGATGGATTAATGCTTATGTCCTTAACG
This sequence comes from Agrostemma githago, assembly GCA_958450325.1. NCBI lineage: Eukaryota > Viridiplantae > Streptophyta > Magnoliopsida > Caryophyllales > Caryophyllaceae > Agrostemma > Agrostemma githago. The sequence continues at coordinate 20,691,139 of OY288254.1, read as the reverse complement.
GAAGATCAGTTTGGGAACTACAGATTAAAGATAGGTTTTCTGATGTCTTAAGGAGCATTGTCCAGGTCAAAAATGAAATTTTGCAGCAAGCAGGTAGCAAGGTGGAGGGTAGAAAAGTTATTCTAAGTTGGACCTCTGCTACTAAATTCAATGCCCGAAAGAGCTATGACTGGTTTAGACATAAAAATCCAAGAATTCAGATTTTGAAGGCAGTTAGGAGCAGCTCTCTTATTCCTAAACATAAGGTCAATCTAGCATTTGCAATTCAGCTAAGCTGCCTACTGTTGATAAATTGCAGGAAAAGGTATCAGCATCATCAATAGATGAAATCTATGTAAGGAAGCATCTGAATCGCATGGACATCTTTTCTTCTTCTGTCCATATGCAAGGCAACTTTGAAGATATATCATGGAATGGTTACACTTTTTCATCCCATGTAGTGACCTGAATAGCACACTCAAAAGAGCCCTATATAAACCCCGAAGGTCGTGGCAAAGAGAATGGTTTAATTTGCAGTGGCTGTTTGCGCTATTGTATATCATCTCTGGATGGAGCGCAATGGTCGGATCTTTACAGGCTTGGCGAAAACTGTTGAGCGAAGGGGATCGATGATTCAAGCTGAACTAAAGGCACGCCTCCCAGAAAAGCACCCTAGTATTTGTTTGTTGTAAGGTGTCTAGAGGGTTTTACTAATGTCGACCTTTGTATATAAGGTGAAAGGATATGTTCTTTTTTGTAAGTCATTCTCTTACTTACCCTTTATGTATGAATAAGAGAAATAATCTTCTTACAAAAATAATAATAATAATAATAATAATAATAATAATAATAATAATAATAATAATATAAATAAAGGGTTGTTTGAGCATTTAATATCTGCCACGTGGCAAAAAATTAAATATTCAAATAACCCTTTTAACTTTATATATAGATTTCTATACTTTAGCGTGAATCGATTTTTGTTTGTTGTACCTTTTTTAAAAATTGCATACTTTGTAGCTACAAATCGATCTTCCTTCTAGAAATTGAATCTGGACTGAGGCATAGAAAATTTACACCCCAACCCATGCCCAAACGTAGAACTTTCACGCCTCTCTCCTGGGAGAGGTGTAGAACTCCCAAGCCTCTCCCCAGGGAGAGGTGTAGAACTCTCACGCCTCTTCCCAGCGAGAGGTGTAAAACTCCCAAGCCTCTCTCCAGGTAGAGGTCTAGAACTCCCATTCCTCTCTCCAGGGAGAAGTTCAGTTATGCAACGCCTCCAATCAGATGTGCGCTTAGATCTGCGACGACTTAGTTACGCCTAAACCCAAAATCGCTCTTTACGTCGTTTTCATATAATCAATCAAGTTTTCGTATAATTGAATCAAGTTTGATTAGTACCAAGTAGAGTGTGAACTTCAATCTGTCCAAAGTTATGTTTCAGTTGTGTTTGTTGCTTTTACATAATGATCAAATTGTTAATCAAATTATTTTCCGCGTTCGACATGTTCCGACCAATTGTAGAATAACTAAAATTCAAAAGATAACCGTTTTGTTAATTCGAGAATGAATGTTTTTGTGCTCAAAGTTCTAATTTCAATCAACTTAATAATTAAATAAGCTAAATTAGGTTATTGTAGTTAGGTTAAATTTGGTTACTAAATTTGAAATGGGCACATCAGTAATTTACTTATAAATTATGGACGACGCTAAGTAAAATTATGGACGACAAGAAGTAGTCCTCATTTTGTTTTAGTAGCCCCTTGTTTGATACCTATCTCCAATTCTTTGAATGCTACACTTGTTTTGTTTTTAGATTTGTGACCGATATTTTAATTAAACTAGTTTTTGTTCCCGTGGAATGCACTATGCACGGGGTCCTCTAAGACTACTTTAATGAAAATTGTTTTGAAATAATTATATAGTACAACGGAATTAATAAGATAAGGGAAGTACTCACTGCATTTTTCTATTTTCTTCTCATTTCATTAAAATAATTTTCACATATAATAGTGAATGAGGAGTAATATAAACAAAAAAAATGGAGGGAGTAATAATTTGAATGAGTTAGTCATTTATCTTCAACTAGTTGGAAAGCATGTGCGATGCACAGGCCGATTTTTAGTGGCACATGATAATGACACCAAGTTAGAGGATTGTAAAGGAATATTATCCACATACGTGAAAGTCTTTTTTGGGAGGTCACTATAGACACCCAGATTTGGACCTGGTGGCTGCAGGAGTGCCCAACAAACACCCGATGACAATCGGACTGCAACACGACACGGGTTCGCGATGTTTTAGATAGTGTTTTCTATAGAACGGATCAAATAATTACTCGGCAAAATTAAAATAACATCAAGGCAGCCTTAGTCGTGTCATTACGGTCGCATAGACACTAATTAGAGTCAATTCCAGCACCGGGACCCCGAATCTGTCCCGAAACACGAACCGAGTCAGCACCGCGCCAAGGGAACCTCGGGATGCACACCCGAGGCCCAGTAAACACCACGGAGCTAGGTCAAAGCGGGGACGAGTTAATCCCCAAGCATCGTATCATACGCTCACTTCTCGGTTTTGGAAAGTATCAAAATCGTATCTTCAAAATCCCGAGTGTCTCATCTTGCGCGCCTAAGTCTCCACACACCTAAGCTCAGGCGCCTGAGTTCTGGTGCGCCAGGATCCAGGCGTCCATCTAGGCGACAAGAGTCGAAAACACCTATAAATACCCCTCTTCACCCCCTCATTTCGACACACAATTCACAACTTCTCAACTCCCTTCTCTCTTTGACTCGTTAAGTGTATCTCTCTTGGGCTCGCACTCCGACACGCATAGCAAACGATCCACACGATCCTAGTCCCGAAAGCGAAATTGACGCTACTCCTCACCTTCGAGCACTCCACTCGATACCGAGGTGCCTGTGATCGACTAGTTACTCCGAGTCTAGCAGAGTTCTGCCGTATTAGCCGCAGAACTAACAAGTAGTAGCGGAGCTTTGCCGGAATAGCCGCAGGAAGGGCCAACGGTAACGGAACTCTGCCGAAATCATCGGTCAAGCTAGGAGGATCCGCCTTTGAAGTCGAATCGTCACTAGGTTGATGTCTAAACAAAACTTTACATATTTGCACCTTTATTATTATGCACTACGATAATATCAAACGTGGACGCTAGGTCCACGACACCTACTAAAATACGTAACGTCTCAACTTCAATCTCAAACACTCTAAATAAACCCGAGTAGTTCCGAGATCCGTTCTCAGCTATCTATGCATCGAGTCCCGTTTAGCGTATACTCCGAGGGTGCAACTCCTCATTATGTGATTTACTTACATTCGCATTTACTGCTTTCGTATGATTTATTGCTTTTATGATCTTATAATCGCATGCTAAATTACCTAACACGAACATCAAAACGTAAGTAAGTTAAAACTGAACAAAGTGATGGTCGGGTTCCGTATTAGTCCCGGTGCTCACCTTATAAGGTTCGACGCACCCCTACTAATGCAAGACCGACGCATCTTAAGCAGAATACCAGGTAAGGTATACCACGAGAACGACTAATATCTGTATTATCACGTTAAAAATGACTTGCTAATACATATAATATTAGTACCCTCTACTCTCCTACGTGCATCTTTTCATTACCTTTTTGTCACGTGAAATCGCATGCAAAGAATGTAAACACAACCACTTCGACGACAAAGACTTACTTGTCCTTAAAAAAACGACATAGGAACAAGTATAGGGTTTCAAACGACGGATGTTACAGTACTTCCGCCACAACTAGGAAACGAAGTTATCAGCCCACCGATTGATTGGTAGAGGCCACTATTGTGCGGGCGGAATTGGGTGTCGATGTTTGTCGGACATTGGCTTCACAATACGTACCCTCACCCCTTACTCAGAATCGACGGTTTCCGGATGTCCGAAACCATTCGCAATGAGGGTCATTCCAGGCATGGAGTGCTTAAGGGTACAAGTCTTTATCTTTAGGTCTCGTGCCCCTCAACTTTGAGCCGGCTAAGGATCAAAGTTGACTTGAACGGTTTCCGAGTCCCCAAAATTGACTCGGTGGTGACTTCACAAATCGGTAACAAATTCAGTTCACTAAAAAGGTCGCCTTACCAAACATATCGACCTTTAAACATTTAGAACCACGACTCGATCGATTCCAACGGAAACACGGGTGCCTGCGCCCGTCTAGTACAAGTCCAAATCGTCATCCGAATCGAGGTCCGACACATCGCCCCGAACGCAAGATCGGACTGGCCCCCGACCGGGAGGAGGTTGAATGGGTGGCCGCCACAATTGAAAACCGGGTCGGTCCCGCGCGGGCGCGCGCGGGGCGCCAGGCGGTGCGGACGGACGTCCACAGTTTGGCGACTTCACTAGGGATTTGGAAACAAGTTTCCAGCGGTGGTGTAACTTGAACGAGGTCGGTGAACCTCATTTTAACGCCAAATAGAAGCTCATTTCAACGCCAACGAGGTCGGTGTAATTTGGAAACACGAACGTCTGTAGAAGTGTTTAAAAAGACGATTAATAAGTTAAGTAGGAATAAAAAAACATACAGAAGCATCAACTAAGATCATTTCAATGCCAAATATCACTGGTTTTTTCGTTGAATGTTGATCGGCTTCTCTGTCTAGTCTCTTCGCCTTCCGTTCCCACTTGCGCATCACCCTTGCAATAATCGACACAACATTCATCTTTTCGGTATTTTCAGAAATGGACTTGTTTTGAAATTAGAAAGCCATGATAATGTAAATCTCTTTTTTTAATGAGATTGGGGTTGTACTGTAACTTCTCCCCACTACTTTTTTAACTTCTTCAGTTGGAGAGGTTGAATGGGAATGGGTTGCAAAAGGTGGGAAGTTTGTTAACTGCCGATTTTTTTTTAATGCATACAGCCAACTCATAGCCACGTCATATCAAAATAAGCGCCACATAGGAATGCTGACGTGGGTTAATGAGAAGCCTCGAAATGTTTCAGCATTAACATATAAAAGATATTGATTATTTAAGAAATTCAAATTTTATACTATAAGAGTTTCTTATATTTATTAGATGGTAAATAATTAATAATTAAATATTAATATTAAAAATTTATCAAATCGAACTGAAAATGTGTTCCACGCGGTGTCTATTCAAATTTTTTTGTCTTCTGAGTTGATAATTGACAGTTTATATAAATATAATTATTTGAGTCTCATGTGTGTTACTTGGGATTATTTTTTCAAATACTAAAATTCATAGGAATATTACTTATTAGGTAATACTAAAACAAATGAGAATATTATTTATCTTATTCACCTCTAATATGGATAATATTTATATTTCAATGTTTGAAAAAAGTTGGATTCTTTCACATTGCTCGAAAAAAACCTCATTTAATTGTATACTAGTTTTGATGCCCGTGCGATGCACGAGTGTAACTATGACATTATTAAATCAATCTTAATACTTTCTTTTATAATTATTGGGACTGCGAAGGAATGTACGATTATTTCAAATAATTATCATTTTAGAGGATTAACACCCCACGTTTGCATGTATTTTATACGAAAAGTAGCAGACGTAGGTTATGATGCTACACTTAGACGGTTAGACCTGTCAAATTCGACTCGACCCATAAACCCGACCGTAATTTAATACAAACTATTTTTTTACATTAAAGGCCATAACAAAATTAGGCGTTCAAAACTATTCTGAGCATGACACATATACCCCAAACGGTAGGGATGTCAATGGATCGGGTTTGGGTCGGGTGAACCTCACCCGCATCCATCCATTACATTAAATATATCATTCGTCGTTCATCCATCCACCATCCACCGATGAAACGGATGGATCGGGTGGTAAGTAGGTGACGGCTCAATTATTTTTAAAAGCTCAAAAAAAATATAAAATGTTAGAGCAAGTCCAGTAGTTGTTTTAAAGGACCTGCTTGCAATTACTAAAAATATTCTAACTACATGGAAACCATTGGAGAGGAAAATTGTGTTGTAGCTTGAAAGCATATCCTGCTTGTTCAAGCTACACATGCTTGAGAATTTTTCTCCTCTCTTTTGTGAAAATTTCATGCTACAAAGCTACAACCCTTGTAGCTTACTATTGGAGTACGTCGTAGTTGAAAAATAATGTAGCCCAAAAAGATGAGTTGGCAAAGTTAGCTACAATAACTATTGGACTTGCTCTTATTCATCCTAAAAATATAAGACCGACTTGTATTAGAGCAAGTCCAGTAGTTGTTTTAAAGGACCTGCTTGCAATTAATAAAAATATTCAAGCTTCATGCAAACTATTGGAGAGGAAAATAGTGTTGTAGCTTGAAAGCATATCCTGCTTGTTCAAGCTACACATGCTTGAGAAATAAAAAAAAGGAAAATAATTATTTGTGAATTAAATAACCTACAAAGTTACAACCGCTTGTAGCTTACTATTGGAGGAGGTTGTAGTTGGAAAACAATGTAGCCCAAAAAAATGAGTTGGCAAAACTAGCTACAATAACTATTGGACTTGGTCTTGGATTAAGAACTCTTACTAAATCTTTGTTTTGACATTATGAAAAGTATAATAATAATTTAGTACTTCGTATTAAGTATCCTAACTTTTATATAAATGTATACTTCCTCCATTCCAATATGTTCTTTACTTTTGCTTTTTGGACACTATTCATAAGTGAGGAAAATTATTGATATAACTTCTAATATATAAGATAAAAAATAGTCATGTGAGATCTTGTTTAAATTGTCTAATCGAGTGCGTTATAAATATCAAATTTTTATAATATTTAGAAATATGTAACTAATGATATGGACAAAAGAAAACGTGCATTGCAAGTGTGAAAAAACAAATGTAAAGAATCAAATGAAACAGGAGTATTTTTTTTTGCAAAATAGAAAGAATATCAGGTGACAGATGATAACGGGTAAGATTTAGCTTCATCCGTCATCCATCCATCATTCGTTAATTTCGGATTTTCGTCCATCCATTTAAATCGCGTGGATGAATATATTTAACGGTTTCGGTTGAATTGACATCCCTACCAACCGGTGATAGATCTAGTGTGTACATTAGCTACATGGCTAAAACAAACGATGCTCATCATAATACCTGGTCACTGTCAGCCATTTTAATGTTTATGACAATTCATTTGGAACATTGAGTCTATATGTGTCTTTTGTTCTCTTAGCATTTGACTTTCGTATTGAATATATTTATATGTATGTCATCATCTCGCTCTAAATTTGACCTGACTCACCTGACATGTTTTTAGAGGCATGAGCTCATTTTTTTACTCGCACCCCATTTAACCCGAATCCTAAATGACCCAATTTTGGGTCATGATCTAGGCCGACCTATCAACTCATTGGAAAGAAGAGACCACAAAACTTTAGTCTAAAAGCCAATTTCTAGCCATCGATTCTATGTCGGGATTTTGCTAAAATCAAAGTTTAACATACAAAGTAGTACTCCTCCTGCCTGTAGAAGAATCACTTTTTTTTTGGTTGTCTCTCTAAATGTCACTTTTTGCTTTATTTTTATTTTGTCTGATTTTTGTGGTTAACATTGGTTCTAACCTCACTTATTTTTCATCTTTCATTTTCACCACACATTTCTATACAACTTAATTCTCACTAAGAAGGTGGGATGACCCTTTTAGTGAAATGGAGGGAGTATTAGTTATGCGACGAAGTGATTATGATTATTTCAAACCATTGTCATTTCGAAGATTTGACACCGCTTATCAATATTTATCCTAAGAGGACGACACCGAGAGAAATCAAGAAGTGAGACAGACTAAGATAATTTTGATTTTTTTAAAATATAAAAATTATAATTTAAATAAAATAATACTAATATTATTAAAATAAATAAAAAATTAATATCAATTTTTTTAATTTAAAAAGCGGTAAAAAACTAGGCGTTCGAAACTATTATTTCCCGTATTCTGACCATAACCCAATACGGCAACAGTGTTTGACCCGACCCACTCGACAGTTCTAGTGTCTACATTATTTACCTGGTGAAACAAATGACACTCATCAAAATACCAGGTCTTTCGCCTGTGAGCAATATTAATATGTCCGTGAGACCATGACAACTCATCTGCGAACATTGAGTTTATCTATGTTTTTATTCGCTAATCATTTGACTCTACTACATCTAATATATTTGCATGCATGCAACGATCTCGCTTTAAATTCGACCTGACCCGCAAACCCGTCCCACCCAATTTGTTGTTTTTTGGGGCATGAACCCACTTTTTTTTACCCAAATTGGATTACTGCATAAATTGGTGAGACTGCACAACCGTAGAAAGTCAGTCGAATCGGTCGAAGGTAAGAGTATGCCTAATAGTAAATGAATATTATCCACATACGTGAATGTGCTTTAAAGGATCAGAGATAATATTTGCGGTAAACGTCAAATTAAATTATGGACATTATATCTGGTGTATTGTAGTTAGAATGAAAAACTAATTAAAGTACCTCGTACATAAATATACGTAGATATAAATATTTACTGGGCAAAATGGGAACATATTACAATTAACAACGATGAAACATGTGATGAAAAAACAAATTTGTCATCATCAGCGCACAAGTTATAATAATGAATGTTGTCGTTTAAAGTAAAGATGCATAATTATGAACACATTTGAAATCATAGTAAAGTTGAAAATTACGACTTCATATTTATAATGGTAGATACTCACCACGTTAGATTCTTAGGACCAGGCTATATTGTTATGTGGTTGATAATCTTACTTTCTTAAATTTTTGGTTGATATCTAAGTACGAACGATTACTCTTATTTATAATATAAAGTTCTATCACCTTCATTCTTATAAATTTTCAGTGTGGTACTCCCTCCCTTCATAACCAAACACACCATATCTCTTTTCGACACTATTCACATGTCTTGAGAATTTTCCGTATTCTCGGCAATCTACAATAGAAAATATAGTCATGTGGGATCTTGTTTGATTCGTCTCTACGAGTTCATTAAGAATATCAAATTTTTATGATTTTTATAAATGCAAAATAAAAGATATCGATGGTGTAAAACACGTCTCGGCAAATGTGAAAAAACAAATGGTGTGTTTGGTTATGAAGGGAGGGAGTATAATTTTTTGGTTGATATATAATGACGAACGATTACTCTTATTTATCATAATAACATAAAGGAAAATAAAATATATCTACTTGTATTAGGATAATAATAATAATTTTATTTTTATTATTAATTATTTTAAAAAAATTATATTTTCAGAATTTCTTAAGAATTAAAAGATTTTTGTTTTATAGTCTTAAATTTTTTTTTTAAATCATGACTCAAAAGATTTTTGGTTAATATCTAATAATGAATTATTACTCTTAATTATATACTTCCTCCATTTTCTTTTTATCTTCCCATTCACTTTTGGCACAATTTTTTTTGTAATGAATATAAAATGATAAATTTAGTAAATATTGAGAGTAGAAGGGTAAAATGTGTGTAAATAAGAAAGAATAAAGGTATAAAGTGTTGTAAATAGTAAGGGTAGTATGGTAAAAATTATGGACTAAAATGGAAAGAAATGAAATGGGAAGATTAAAAAAAAAAGTGGCCAAAAAAAGAAATTGGGAAGACAAAAAGAAAATAGAGGAAGTAATAGAAATCTTTGACCTCAATATAATTTTTGATTTAAGATAATTTTACTTAAATTTATAATCTTAAAAGATTTTTTAAGACTCAAAATATTTTTGGATAATATCTAAGAACGAATGATTACTCTTATTTATATTATAGAATTCTATCACATTATATTACTTGTATAATTTTTCAATGTGAGACAATTTAACTTAAATTTATATTCGTAAGAGCCTCGTTTTAAGACTTAAAAATATTTTTTGTTCATATCTAAGGACGAATGATATTATAATTCTTCAATTTGAGACAATTTAACTTAAGTTTATACTACTTTTAGAGCACTTTTTAAAATTTAAAATACTTTTTTTGATATCTAAGCACGAAAGATTACTCTTATTTATATAATAGAATTTTATCGATTCATTATAATTGTTCGAAATAGGATAATTTTACGCTTTTTTTATATATGAAATAAAAGATTCATCACTTTTTCGAGTAATAATGTATGAAATTTATAATCTAATGAACACATTTACTACCACAACCACAAATTTATAATCTATTATTTATGATATATATATATATATATATATATATATATATATATATATATATATATATATATATATATATATATATTCCTAAATAAAGTTTTGATGAAACAGACTAATCATATCTCTCGAAAAAAGCATCAACTATTGTGGACATAACATAGGTCCACCCCGACGCGGCCACGCGCGGGTTTGGGGCGGCGAATGAATCTCGTGTGAGATGGACCTTGGATTGAAATTTAAATCGAAATTAGAGTCGCCACCGAAGTTTGTGGGAGTTCGGGCACGTTCGAACCCACTCTATGTCGTAGTGAGCCGTGCACAAAGTACGGCCCATTCCGATTTCAGAGTTTATGGGATTCGTCCCTTTGCATTGCGATACCGATACCGACATTATCGGTTATCGTGTATTGAATGACTCTCGTATGCCAATGGTTTCGGACATCCGTATGCCAATTGACTGACGACCCTTGACGATAGACGACGACAGACGGAACGAGAAGAAGAATACGAAAAAAACGTGAGAAAAGAAGAGAAGAAGAGAGAACGGGATTTGGAACACCCTCAACCTACATGCTAATACTGGTCTCGATTTAGGAACTCGTAGTAACGGCGCTTGCGTAGGAGTAACGAGAATCTAGGAAGAGTTAAGGTGTTGTATTTTGTGTTGTTTTGCTATAGAATTCCTAGGGAAAATCGGACGGTATTTCGGTATAACTTTCCTAAGGTTTGCTAGAGATTCGGGATGTATGGATGTGTGTGATATGAGTAATTGATTGATAATTCGTGTGTGTTTTGGTGTTGCGAGGGTGGAGTATTTATAGGATGGGATACCCCTACTCGGGATAGGAAATTCCTAGTGTTTGGATAGAAAAGCGGTTTCTTGCCAAGGAAGAAAGCAACGATTGGGAGGAAGTATGATTCCGTTTGTGGATAGGAGAAGTTGCTTAAAGAGTAAGAAACTCCCGGTTTTGGCTGAAAAAAGAGGCCACTCGATCGAGTGGTTCATGGCACTCGATCGAGTGCCTGGTCTAAACTCGGATCAGACTGTTTTTGATGAGCCCACTCGACCGAGTGAGCTAATCCACTCGATCGAGTGGAGCTGGGCGGGTGATATGGCTCTTCAAAAGATAAAATTTTATCTCTTACGGAATTGTTTAATATTTTTTGTAGATGATTTTTTGTGAGGAACCCGATTTTGACTTGGCTTCTCGGGCATTGCATCAGATATTTTTGGCTCGGGAATTGGCTTTGACCGGGATTTGACTCGGTCGCTAAAAGACGGTTTTGCCCTTGGTCTCGGTTTTGACCCAAATTAGTCCCATTTGACTAGAAACGACCCACTGGGCTTGAATTTGAGGTCGGTTTGGTGAGATTTTTACTCCGCTAAAAGCTCGCGCCAATTACCATTGGTTCCGAGTCCAAATCGAGTGTACTAAGTCATGTTTACGTCCGATCATCATCGGGTGTTTTTCGGAAACTGCTATAGACACCTAGCGGTCAAAATGTGGGTGTCTACAGAGCCCCCACTCTGACTGAGACTTGGACAAGGCGAATGTCAGAGTAGCTACCAGGCCAATCAAGGATTAAGACCTGGCAGACTTCCGATCGGGTCGTTTATAGTCCATTAGACTTGCGTAAAAGGGCTCGCCGGCCATAAGGTAGAAATCATACCTGAGTTGATGCTAATAGCTTCGTGGGGACTTGCCTAAGAAGCCTTGGGTGTGCCCGTTTGCAAACACATTCCATCTTGGAGCTGCGCGGGAGCTTGCATAGGAAGCTATGGGTGTGTCCGTTCGCAGACACATCCCGATTCTTTAGTAGAAATGTCACCTGGGCTTTCTACTGGGAAGTTTTTGCGAGGAGAATTCCTTCTCGAGTCTGGGTGTACCTGTATGATGCCGACACATAGCAATTCGTATGTAACATTTAGGCGAAACACCGACTCACGTTGGGGAAGTAAAAACTTGATGTTCCTTTGGGAAGCACAAGTTGGTACCTGAAATGTTAGACATATAGGCAGAAGTAGAAAACATAGCAGACAACAAGTTAGCATACAGGAAATGCAATTAGCATCTATAGACTGACTTGCGCTGGGGAAAATGATTTTTGCTTCATTTTGAAATCGAAGTCCTGAAAGCAACTCACGTGCTAGGAGATAGGTTTTCAAAATTGAAAGGGGTAGAAATTTGCAGTTTAAATAGACTGAAATTTGACCTTGTCGAAAAGGATTTTCTCAAATGGCTAAATTTTGCAAATTTTGAAGTAAGAATTTGAAGAGAGATGCCTACCGACAGACTCGACTCTGGACGTGACTGGACGAGTTGACAGACACGACTTGGACTCTCTAAGGGTTGGACCGTGACTCGGTAGGGGGGTGGGCTACCTAACAAGACTCCTAAGTTGCGCTATTCCGTAGCCTAGGCGAGTGGCAACACGGTCGTATATCGAAATGGGAAGGATGCGTTGTAGGGGAATTGCAGTAGTCTGTAATGAGACTGTGGTAGTCTAGTGCTCTTTTGATTTTAGAGTACATTCCCAAAGTGGGTATTGCTTCAAGTCCTGACAGATTCTCGTCTTCGACTGAGACGAGTACTACGACACACTATATAAAAGAGGCTAGATTTTGAAAGTATTTGGATTATACGAGTGGATGGAGAACTTCTGCCTAGGAGAAGCCCCCAGGATGACAAAGCTAGCTGCTGAGAACATGACAGTGTCTTGGAATGATGGTGCTTTTTGAATGTGTGTCAATGTGGGTAGTTGTGTCTCTGTTGAAAGGCTGTCTACGTATTCACGTGTGGTGAAATCAAACCATGTCGTAGTTCAGTGTTGAAAGATATATTATAATGCCTAGTTTATTAGGGCTTTGTGTGTAACTAGCCTTAGCGATGGTGTAGGCTAGGTGCATTCCCAATGATGTCTTGATCAAAAGGCTAGAATAGTTAGGATGTTGATCCTGGGACTGTGAGCATTCTCCGGGATAGCCTCCAGAGGTGGTGTGAACTATTTTGGCATTTTCTATGCCGACCGCAAGTTGAGTCCCGTGTTTGGGGTTGGTGACTGGTTTGGATGTTTTTGGAAATGTGGTGCTAGGTTGTAAGTGGCTTTGATGTTTTGACATCTGGAGCTTGATTTTGTGTAGCTAAGGCTTCGAGGATAAGGTATTGTAATGTGTTAGGAAAGGGAGAAGTCGAGTAAAAATGACTCGAACTTCGATCGGGGTAGGTTTGATAATGGTGCGGGATCTGATTTCCATGTCTGGACCTAATGGTTAGGGCTATCCTATGGAGCTTGAATCCTCAAAATTCAGGGCTATCTCTTAGCCTAGGTCTCGAGAAGGTCTTGAGGGTTGTAATGTGGGAAGGCTAAGTGTGGTGCTAGCCGACCAGTTTGATTGTCTCTCCCCTATTTGATGGTATGAGCATTGATAGTTTTGAATTGACCGTTTTCACTACGGTCATGGGTTTTTGAGTATTTTTTGGTTGACCTCTTAGCCCCGGTCTTGGAATTGACCGTATCTGGTCGGGGGATGTTGATAATTCTTTTTGTTCATGGCCAGCTCGCTTGTTTTGGCCTTTTGCTTTTTCCTTGGACTTTTGATTTTTTTTTTTGTCCAGCTTTTTTTTTGTCGGTCAGACTAACACCTAAAGTAGGGATTGGTTAGTTTTATTGGATGGGTGTTTATGGTGGGAAATGATCTTGCCTCCCGTCTTGAACCCAAACTAGGAGACTACCTAGATTTGTCATAGGATTCGATACTGCTCATGCTAGGGGTAGTTATGTGGCTTTTCTATACCAGACATGGAACAGGTAAAAGAAAAACACGGGCTCGGTTTCCTGCAGTCATTATAGATGTGTCTATAATAGTCACGTGCATGTGCTCACAGTGTATGATGGTGTTCATCATGTTCCGGAAACACATAAGGAAAGTATATATGAGAAATAGAAAAGCTGGTTTTATTGAATTTTGAAAAAAAGAGGACAGAATACAACTGACTCTGACTCTGACTTTGACTTGGAAAGTGAAGGAAATAGAACATCCTAGACTCGGACTCAGACTCGGGCTTAAACCAAATCTAGACTCTCGGATGATGCTGTCATTTGTCGTCGGCTTCTGAGGACTCGAGTTGATGTCCAGTATAGCCTTCAGTAGAAGCTTCACCCATATCTTCATTATGTCGAAGATCGTCTTTAATCCTAATGCCCATTTCGGTAAGCACCGCAAAGTTTGAAATGCCGGCATACCTAAGATGGACGCGGTAGAAAGGTAGGAGGTTGTTGATGAACGCCTCCACTAGTGTCTTTTCGTTGGGCTTGTCTACCAACTTCACACTTCCAGCCCTCCACCTTTGAAGGTACTTGGTGAAACCTTCCTTGGGCTCTTGACCTCCAGGGTGCGCATTGTGGTCTAGATCTCGGTATTATCTGCATAATTCCGAGCGAACTCTATTGCGACGTCGTCCCAAGTCTTGTACTTCTTGGAATCGAGCCTGTAATACCAGGCTTTTGGATGCTTCTCAAGGGAAGAAGCAAAGAGATGCTTGAACATGGATGACTTAACCCCCTTGACAGCCATGAATTCTTTGAAAGCCCGGATGTGGAGCACCGGGTCTTCAGTCCCATCAAACATCGTTAGGCCTGTCAAGTTGAGATTAGCGGGCAACTCATCGGTTAGAGGCGAATAAGCCCGAGCATTCTCCGTATGGATCGAGTTATTCCTTGACAAATGGACCTGTTCTTGCAGCTTGCGAACGGCGCTGACCAGTTCAGCTATGGGCCCAGCGGTTTCATTCCTGACCTTAAGAGTCCTTTGCTCCACGGCACTCAAACGGGTGGCAATGGCGGTTTGGTCGGTCCTGATGGCTGTCAGTTGGGCCTCCATCTTAGTCAGTGAGGCGGTCAACTCGTCTATGGCTTGTTGGGTCATGGTTCGGGTGAAGGGCGGCCTGTCTGTAAGAATACCGC
Organism: Agrostemma githago; assembly: GCA_958450325.1. Taxonomy (NCBI): domain Eukaryota; kingdom Viridiplantae; phylum Streptophyta; class Magnoliopsida; order Caryophyllales; family Caryophyllaceae; genus Agrostemma; species Agrostemma githago. The sequence continues at coordinate 20,676,001 of OY288254.1, read as the reverse complement.
GTAATCAGGAAGGTACTTCGGAACTCGAATACACCAAGGCATAGGAAATAGCGCGGGAGGAGAGACGACTCCAGTTTGACTCGGGTTAGACTCTCCTAAGACAAATGTGTAGGGTACGATTCTCGGAGTGATTGCGATTAATCGCTCCATCGGAGAATAGCCCCCAAGTGAGACTAAGGACTCACCTAGGACTCAGATGGTGTGACATCTAGGTGACTCGAAAGTGGGATACGTGAGACATGTGTAAGACAAGACCCTTAGAGCAACCGTGATTGGTCGCTCTACTGAAGGGTAGCCCCCGAGTGGGATTGAAGACTTTGTTAAGACTCGAGTGTCGAACGAGTGACCCTTAGATGTAAGGATCACAAACCTTTTGTTATAAGGCTATGCCTTGTTGATGGTTGACTCGGAAAAGACACCTAGACGGGTGACTTGTGAAAGGTGGGCCTCCCTAACAATTCGGCATGTGGGCCGAGTCCTGTTCGAAGGAAGGTCCATGTGAGATATTCACCGGACTTTAGACTCGAATGTGTAAACGGGCCCGCCTTTGTAGGAGTATGTCCTACGTAGGTGGGCCGTGCCTTGACAAGTAAGGCGAACTGGGATAGGGAGGAAGCTCGTGATGTAAGATCGACAGAGTTTCGACGCTAGAGACTTTGACAAGTCATGACAGGACCCGACACTGCTAAATATGGGCAGTCCTAAAGAAGAGGAATGTTTTGAAATGGAAGTCTTGGATACCGAGAAAATCGGTGGATGGCCCAATTTTTGAAAAATCAACAAAAGCGTTTTCGAGCCGGGTTTTTTTCGGAAATTTTGAAGAAGTTCGGGCAACATACCGGCTAGAAAAAGGCTATTTTGAGTCAAATCGTTAAGTCCTAATTTCGGTAGCGTCCCGGGTTTGAAGATAGGATGATTTTGAAAAGATGCAATTTTTGAAATAAAGTTTTTTTTTTTTTTTGAAAAAGATGACAAGTAAATCAAGTAGCACGTAGTCATGGAAACAGTATAATGACGCCATGTATGCTCTTAGTCTAAGTCTCGGTCGGTCGAAATAGGGTCTATACCAACGACGATAGCTTTCTCGCAAATCAGGACGGACCTCCTAAGCCGAGTTGGTCTTAGAATATGCCGTAAAACCTATGCGAGTTCCGTCATCGAAGTCTTTAGTGCACCCATTTAGGAATGCACCGTAGTATAGTGGGACGTCGCTCACAAGTAACCGGCCCGGGTAAAAATTGGGTTATGCATGAACCATCGAACTAAAACGCGTACATTAGTAATCGAACGATTTCTTTTCGAGTCTCACCCTGAGAATCCCGATGACAAGTGGTACATCAGGTATCCCCAGCGGAGTCGCCAAATTGTGGACATGACATAGGTCCACCCCGACGCGGCCACGCGCGGGGTTGGGGCGGCGAATGAATCTCGTGTGAGATGGATCTTGGATTGAAATTTAAATTGAAGTTGGAGTCGCCACCGAACTTTGTGGGAGTTCAGGCCCGTTCGAACCCACTCTATGTCGTAGTGGGCCGTGCACAAAGTACGGCCCATTCCGATTTCAGAGTTTATGGGGTTCGTCCCTTTGCATTGCGATACCGATACCAACATTATCGGTTATCGTGTATTGAATGACTCTCGTATGCCAATGGTTTCGGACATCCGAAAACCACGGTTCTGAGTAAGGGGTGAGGGTACGTGTTGGGAAGTTCACAAAGAACACCCAACCCCGCCCGCACTTAGCGGCCTTTACTAAGATATCGTTCGTTGTTCGTGTACGCGTGTTAGTATGGCGGCTGAATGTTATGCAAACAAGGCTTTTTGACTAAACATGCGAATTATGTTTAACTATGTTGTTTAATGCATCTAAATTAACGTCAAAGTTATTTTAGCATGCGATGTTCGTTTTAGTACAATAAAATAAACAACGAAATAAAAGCGACAACGATTACAATATACGAGCGGCATACCACCCAGAATTACAATGCAACCAACAATACAAAACAATAATTGCGATAAACGAGTTAGGAGACGTAAACATGACACAACGTGATTTTGAAAGGACTAAATTCACGTGATAGACTTGACACGTGTTAACCGAACTCGTTAAAATAATTTTATCGGGACTCGAGACGTGCTAAGAACTCGCTGTTTTGCTGTAGTAGGAGCCACTCGATCGAGTCATTGAGGGACTCGGTCGAGTGGTCTCAAAAATAGCTTCTGGTTCGGTTTCTGGGGTGCCACTCGATCGAGTGGGCTAGGCACTCGATCGAGTGCCCCCTGTACGGACTGCTGTCCGGTTTAATTTCGACTCTAAAATTGTTTTCGGTTTTGAAATCTGATTTGGTTAAGTCGTGTAAAAATGTGGTGCAATTTATACTCGACTTAAATATTTATACTCGTAATATTCGATGCTTGATTATAGAATCAATATCGAATATTTAGAGTGGATTTTGAAAAGTTATTTGAAAAATTGTTTTGAATGTTGTTAAGATGCAATAATTCCTCCGCGTTGTAATAATTACTCGGCTTCAATGGTCTTATCCTTAACATATTTTGATGATTGACACCTTTAGATCCGATATTCGACTATAGAGTCGATATCGAATCTTTAGGTACGACTCGTTATATTGAAAATAGTACGAAAATAGTAATAATGATATTAGATGAGATAAAAGTAAAAGACGACATTGACTGACGACCCTTGAGGATAGACGACGACAGACGGAACGAGAAGAAGAAGAAGACGAAAAAAAACGTGAGAAAAGAAGAGAAGAAGAGAGAACGGGATTTGGAACACCCTCAACCTACATGCTAATACTGGTCTCGATTTAGGAACTCGTAGTAACGGCGCTTGCGTAGGAGTAACGAGAATCTAGGAAGAGTTAAGGTGTTGTATTTTGTGTTGTTTTGCTATAGAATTCCTAGGGAAAATCGGACGGTATTTCGGTATAACTTTCCTAAGGTTTGCTAGAGATTCGGGATGTATGGATGTGTGTGATATGAGTAATTGATTGATAATTCGTGTGTGTTTTGGTGTTGCGAGGGTGGGGTATTTATAGGATGAGATACCCCTACTCGGGATAGGAAATTCCTAGTGTTTGGATAGAAAAGCGGTTTCTTGCCAAGGAAGAAAGCAACGATTGGGAGGAAGTATAATTCCGTTTGTGGATAGGAGAAGTTGCTTAAAGAGTAAGAAACTCCCGGTTTTGGCTGAAAAAAGAGGCCACTCGATCGAGTGGTTCATGGCAGTCGATCGAGTGCCTGGTCTAAACTCGGATCAGACTGTTTTTGATGAGCCCACTCGACCGAGTGAGCTAATCCACTCGATCGAGTGGAGCTGGGCGGGTGATATGGCTCTTCAAAAGATAAAATTTTATCTCTTACGAAATTGTTTAATATTTTTTGTAGCTGATTTTTTGTGAGGAACCCAATTTTGACTTGGCTTCTCGGGCATTGCATCAGATATTTTTGGCTCGGGAATTGGCTTTGACCGGGATTTGACTCGGTCGCTAAAAGACGGTTTTGCCCTTGGTCTCGGTTTTGACCCAAATTAGTCCCATTTGACTAGAAACGACCCACTGGGCTTGAATTTGAGGTCGGTTTGGTGAGATTTTTACTCCGCTAAAAGCTCGCGCCAATTACCATTGGTTCCGAGTCCAAATCGAGTGTACTAAGTCATGTTTACGTCCGATCATCATCGGGTGTTTTTCGGAAACTGCTATAGACACCTAGCGGTCAAAATGTGGGTGTCTACAGAGCCCCCACTCTGACTGAGACTTGGACAAGGCGAATGTCAGAGTAGCTACCAGGCCAATCAAGGATTAAGACCTGGCAGACTTCCGATCGGGTCGTTTATAGTCCATTAGACTTGCGTAAAAGGGCTCGCCGGCCATAAGGTAGAAATCATACCTGAGTTGATGCTAATAGCTTCGTGGGGACTTGCCTAAGAAGCCTTGGGTGTGCCCGTTTGCAAACACATTCCATCTTGGAGCTGCGCGGGAGCTTGCATAGGAAGCTATGGGTGTGTCCGTTCGCAGACACATCCCGATTCTTTAGTAGAAATGTCACCTGGGCTTTCTACTGGGAAGTTTTTGCGAGGAGAATTCCTTCTCGAGTCTGGGTGTACCTGTATGATGCCGACACATAGCAATTCGTATGTAACATTTAGGCGAAACACCGACTCACGTTGGGGAAGTAAAAACTTGATGTTCCTTTGGGAAGCACAAGTTGGTACCTGAAATGTTAGACATATAGGCAGAAGTAGAAAACATAGCAGACAACAAGTTAGCATACAGGAAATGCAATTAGCATCTATAGACTGACTTGCGCTGGGGAAAATGATTTTTGCTTCATTTTGAAATCGAAGTCCTGAAAGCAACTCACGTGCTAGGAGATAGGTTTTCAAAATTGAAAGGGGTAGAAATTTGCAGTTTAAATAGACTGAAATTTGACCTTGTCGAAAAGGATTTTCTCAAATGGCTAAATTTTGCAAATTTTGAAGTAAGAATTTGAAGAGAGATGCCTACCGACAGACTCGACTCTGGACGTGACTGGACGAGTTGACAGACACGACTTGGACTCTCTAAGGGTTGGACCGTGACTCGGTAGGGGGGTGGGCTACCTAACAAGACTCCTAAGTTGCGCTATTCCGTAGCCTAGGCGAGTGGCAACACGGTCGTATATCGAAATGGGAAGGATGCGTTGTAGGGGAATTGCAGTAGTCTGTAATGAGACTGTGGTAGTCTAGTGCTCTTTTGATTTTAGAGTACATTCCCAAAGTGGGTATTGCTTCAAGTCCTGACAGATTCTCGTCTTCGACTGAGCCGAGTACTACGACACACTATATAAAAGAGGCTAGATTTTGAAAGTATTTGGATTATACGAGTGGATGGAGAACTTCTGCCTAGGAGAAGCCCCCAGGATGACAAAGCTAGCTGCTGAGAACATGACAGTGTCTTGGAATGATGGTGCTTTTTGAATGTGTGTCAATGTGGGTAGTTGTGTCTCTGTTGAAAGGCTGTCTACGTATTCACGTGTGGTGAAATCAAACCATGTCGTAGTTCAGTGTTGAAAGATATATTATAATGCCTAGTTTATTAGGGCTTTGTGTGTAACTAGCCTTAGCGATGGTGTAGGCTAGGTGCATTCCCAATGATGTCTTGATCAAAAGGCTAGAATAGTTAGGATGTTGATCCTGGGACTGTGAGCATTCTCCGGGATAGCCTCCAGAGGTGGTGTGAACTATTTTGGCATTTTCTATGCCGACCGCAAGTTGAGTCCCGTGTTTGGGGTTGGTGACTGGTTTGGATGTTTTTGGAAATGTGGTGCTAGGTTGTAAGTGGCTTTGATGTTTTGACATCTGGAGCTTGATTTTGTGTAGCTAAGGCTTCGAGGATAAGGTATTGTAATGTGTTAGGAAAGGGAGAAGTCGAGTAAAAATGACTCGAACTTCGATCGGGGTAGGTTTGATAATGGTGCGGGATCTGATTTCCATGTCTGGACCTAATGGTTAGGGGTATCCTATGGAGCTTGAATCCTCAAAATTCAGGGCTATCTCTTAGCCTAGGTCTCGAGAAGGTCTTGAGGGTTGTAATGTGGGAAGGCTAAGTGTGGTGCTAGCCGACCAGTTTGATTGTCTCTCCCCTATTTGATGGTATGAGCATTGATAATTTTGAATTGACCGTTTTCACTACGGTCATGGGTTTTTGAGTATTTTTTGGTTGACCTCTTAGCCCCGGTCTTGGAATTGACCGTATCTGGTCGGGGGATGTTGATAATTCTTTTTGTTCATGGCCAGCTCGCTTGTTTTGGCCTTTTGCTTTTTCCTTGGACTTTTGATTTTTTTTTGTCCAGCTTTTTTTTTGTCGGTCAGACTAACACCTAAAGTAGGGATTGGTTAGTTTTATTGGATGGGTGTTTATGGTGGGAAATGATCTTGCCTCCCGTCTTGAACCCAAACTAGGAGACTACCTAGATTTGTCATAGGATTCGATACTGCTCATGCTAGGGGTAGTTATGTGGCTTTTCTATACCAGACATGGAACAGGTAAAAGAAAAACACGGGCTCGGTTTCCTGCAGTCATTATAGATGTGTCTATAATAGTCACGTGCATGTGCTCACAGTGTATGATGGTGTTCATCATGTTCCGGAAACACATAAGGAAAGTATATATGAGAAATAGAAAAGCTGATTTTATTGAATTTTGAAAAAAAGAGGACAGAATACAACTGACTCTGACTCTGACTTTGACTTGGAAAGTGAAGGAAATAGAACATCCTAGACTCGGACTCAGACTCGGGCTTAAACCAAATCTAGACTCTCGGATGATGCTGTCATTTGTCGTCGGCTTCTGAGGACTCGAGTTGATGTCCAGTATAGCCTTCAGTAGAAGCTTCACCCATATCTTCATTATGTCGAAGATCGTCTTTAATCCTAATGCCCATTTCGGTAAGCACCGCAAAGTTTGAAATGCCGGCATACCTAAGATGGACGCGGTAGAAAGGTATGAGGTTGTTGATGAACGCCTCCACTAGTGTCTTTTCGTTGGGCTTGTCTACCAACTTCACACTTCCGGCCCTCCACCTTTGAAGGTACTTGGTGAAACCTTCCTTGGGCTCTTGACCTCCAGGGTGCGCATTGTGGTCTAGATCTCGGTATTATCTGCATAATTCCGAGCGAACTCTGTTGCGACGTCGTCCCAAGTCTTGTACTTCTTGGAATCGAGCCTGTAATACCAGGCTTTTGGATGCTTCTCAAGGGAAGAAGCAAAGAGATGCTTGAACATGGATGACTTAACCCCCTTGACAGCCATGAATTCTTTGAAAGCCCGGATGTGGAGCACCGGGTCTTCAGTCCCATCAAACATCGTTAGGCCTGTCAAGTTGAGATTAGCGGGCAACTCATCGGTTAGAGGCGAATAAGCCCGAGCATTCTCCGTATGGATCGAGTTATTCCTTGACAAATGGACATGTTCTTGCAGCTTGCGAACGGCGCTGACCAGTTCAGCTATGGGCCCAGCGGTTTCATTCCTGACCTTAAGAGTCCTTTGCTCCACGGCACTCAAACGGGTGGCAATGGCGGTTTGGTCGGTCCTGATGGCTGTCAGTTGGGCCTCCATCTTAGTCAGTGAGGCAGCCAACTCGTCTATGGCTTGTTGGGTCATGGTTCGGGTGAAGGGCGGCCTGTCTGTAAGAATACCGCGTAATCAGGAAGGTACTTCGGAACTCGAATACACCAAGGCATAGGAAATAGCGCGGGAGGAGAGACGACTCCAGTTTGACTCGGGTTAGACTCTCCTAAGACAAATGTGTAGGGTACGATTCTCGGAGTGATTGCGATTAATCGCTCCATCGGAGAATAGCCCCCAAGTGAGACTAAGGACTCAACTAGGACTCAGATGGTGTGACATCTAGGTGACTCGAAAGTGGGATACGTGAGACATGTGTAAGACAAGACCCTTAGAGCAACCGTGATTGGTCGCTCTACTGAAGGGTAGCCCCCGAGTGGGTCTGAAGACTTTGTTAAGACTCGAGTGTCGAACGAGTGATCCTTAGATGTAAGGATCACAAACCTTTTGTTATAAGGCTATGCCTTGTTGATGGTTGACTCGGAAAAGACACCTAGACGGGTGACTTGTGAAAGGTGGGCCTCCCTTACAATTCGGCATGTGGGGCGAGTCCTGTTCGAAGGAAGGTCCATGTGAGATATTCACCGGACTTTAGACTCGAATGTGTAAACGGGCCCGCCTTTGTAGGAGTATGTCCTACGTAGGTGGGCCGTGCCTTGACAAGTAAGTCGGACTGGGATAGGGAGGAACTCGTGATGTAAGATCGACAGAGTTTCGACGCTAGAGACTTTGACAAGTCATGACAGGACCCGACACTCCTAAATATGGGCAGTCCTAAAGAAGAGGAAAGTTTTGAAATAGAAGTCTTGGATACCGAGAAAATCGGTGGACGGCCCGATTTTTGAAAAATCAACAAAAGCGTTTTCGAGCCGGGTTTTTTTCGGAAATTTTGAAGAAGTTAGGGCAACATACCGGCTAGAAAAAGGCTATTTTGAGTCAAATCGTTAAGTCCTAATTTCGGTAGCGTCCCGGGTTTGAAGATAGGATGATTTAGAAAAGATGCAATTTTTGAAATAAAGTTTTTTTTTTTTTGAAAAAGATGACAAGTAAATCAAGTAGCACGTAGTCATGGAAACAGTATAATGACGCCATGTATGCTCTTAATCTAAGTCTCGGTCGGTCGAAATAGGGTCTATACCAACGACGATAGCTTTCTCGCAAATCAGGACGGACCTCCTAAGCCGAGTTGGTCTTAGAATATGCCGTAAAATCCATGCGAGTTCCGCCATCGAAGTCTTTAGTGCACCCATTTAGGAATGCACCGTAGTATAGTGGGACGTCGCTCACAAGTAACCGGCCCGGGTAAAAATTGGGTTATGCATGAACCATCGAACTAAAACGCGTACATTAGTAATCGAACGATTTCTTTTCGAGTCTCACCCTGAGAATCCCGATGACAAGTGGTACATCAGGTATCCCCAGCGGAGTCGCCAAATTGTGGACATGACATAGGTCCACCCCGACGCGGCCACGCGCGGGGTTGGGGCGGCGAATGAATCTCGTGTGAGATGGATCTTGGATTGAAATTTAAATTGAAGTTGGAGTCGCCACCGAACTTTGTGGGAGTTCGGGCCCGTTCGAACCCACTCTATGTCGTAGTGGGCCGTGCACAAAGTACGGCCCATTCCGATTTCAGAGTTTATGGGGTTCGTCCCTTTGCATTGCGATACCGATACCAACATTATCGGTTATCGTGTATTGAATGACTCTCGTATGCCAATGGTTTCGGACATCCGAAAACCACGGTTCTGAGTAAGGGGTGAGGGTACGTGTTGGGAAGTTCACAAAGAACACCCAACCCCGCCCGCACTTAGCGGCCTTTACTAAGATATCGTTCGTTGTTCGTGTACGCGTGTTAGTATGGCGGTTGAATGTTATGCAAACAAGGCTTTTTGACTATACATGCGAATTATGTTTGACTATGTTGTTTAATGCATCTAAATTAACGTCAAAGTTATTTTAGCATGCGATATTCGTTTTAGTACAATAAAATAAACAACGAAATAAAAGCGACAACGATTACAATATACGAGCGGCATACCACCCGGAATTACAATGCAACCAACAATACAAAACAATAATTGCGATAAACGAGTTAGGAGACGTAAAAATGACACGACGTGATTTTGAAAGGACTAAATTCACGTGATAGACTTGACACGTGTTAACCGAACTCGTTAAAATAATTTTATCGGGACTCGAGACATGCTAAGAACTCGCTGTTTTGCTGTAGTAGGAGCCACTCGATGGAGTCATTGAGGGACTCGGTCGAGTGGTCTCAAAAATAGCTTCTGGTTCGGTTTCTGGGGTGCCACTCGATCGAGTGGGCTAGGCACTCGATCGAGTGCCCCCTGTACGGACTGCTGTCCGGTTTAATTTCGACTCTAAAATGTTTTCGGTTTTGAAATCTGATTTGGTTAAGTCGTGTAAAAATGTGGTGCAATTTATATTCGACTTAAATATTGATACTCGTAATATTCGATGTTTGATTATAGAATCAATATCGAATATTTAGAGTGGATTTTGAAAAGTTATTTGAAAAATTGTTTTGAATGTTGTTAAGATGCAATAATTCCTCCGCGTTGTAATAATTACTCGGCTTCAATGGTCTTATCCTTAACATATTTTGATGATTGACACCTTTAGATCCGATATTCGACTATAGAGTCGATATCGAATCTTTAGGCACGACTCGTTATATTGAAAATAGTACGAAAATAGTAATAATGATATTAGATGAGATAAAAGTAAAAGACGACATTGACTGACGACCCTTGACGATAGATGACGACAGACGGAACGAGAAGAAGAAGACGAAAAAAACGTGAGAAAAGAAGAGAAGAAGAGAGAACGGGATTTGGAACACCCTCAACCTACATGCTAATACTGGTCTCGATTTAGGAACTCGTAGTAACGGCGCTTGCGTAGGAGTAACGAGAATCTAGGAAGAGTTAAGGTGTTGTATTTTGTGTTGTTTTGCTATAGAATTCCTAGGGAAAATCGGACGGTATTTCGGTATAACTTTCCTAAGGTTTGCTAGAGATTCGGGATGTATGGATGTGTGTGATATGAGTAATTGATTGATAATTCGTGTGTGTTTTGGTGTTGCGAGGGTGGGGTATTTATAGGATGGGATACCCCTACTCGGGATAGGAAACTCCTAGTGTTTGGAGAGAAAAGCGGTTTCTTGCCAAGGAAGAAAGCAACGATTGGGAGGAAGTATGATTCCGTTTGTGGATAGGAGAAGTTGCTTAAAGAGTAAGAAACTCCCGGTTTTGGCTGAAAAAAGAGGTCACTCGATCGAGTGGTTCATGGCACTCGAGTGCCTGGTCTAAACTCGGATCAGACTGTTTTTGATGAGCCCACTCGACCGAGTGAGCTAATCCACTCGATCGAGTGGAGCTGGGCGGGTGATATGGCTCTTCAAAAGATAAAATTTTATCTCTTACGGAATTGTTTAATATTTTTTGTAGTTGATTTTTTGTGAGGAATCCGATTTTGACTTGGCTTCTCGGGCATTGCATCAGATATTTTTGGCTCGGGAATTGGCTTTGACCGGGGTTTGACTCGGTCTCTAAAAGACGGTTTTGCCCTTGGTCTCGGTTTTGACCCAAATTAGTCCCATTTGACTAGAAACGACCCACTGGGCTTGAATTTGAGGTTGGTTTGGTGAGATTTTTACTCCGCTAAAAGCTCGCGCCAATTACCATTGATTTCGAGTCCAAATCGAGTGTACTAAGTCATGTTTACGTCCGATCATCATCGGGTATTTTTCGGAAACTGCTATAGACACCTAGCGGTCAAAATGTGGGTTTCTACAACTATATATACAAAGTATCGTAATTTTTTGATGTGAGATAATTTTTTTAAGACTCAAAAAATTGTTGGTTGATAACTAAAAACAAACTTTTACTCTTATTTATAATGAAGTAATATAGAATTCATCGCCTTATTATAATTTTTCGATGAGAAGATTTTTTTACTTAAAGTTTATAATCTTACGAGATCCAACTTTTGTTGTCTTATGAGGTAATAATCGTCGGTTTATATAGTGATAATTTTTTAATCTTAAATGGAGTAGGATTGTTTTTTTTCTATACATGAATTATTATAATTTTTCGATGAGAGGATTTTTTTACTTAAGTTTATAATCTTATGAGGTCCGTCCAACTTTTGTGGTCTTATGAGGTGATAATCGTCGGTTTTATATAGTGATAATTTTTTAATCTTAAATGGAGTAGGATTGTTTTTTTCTATACAAATTCATATGTTTTTTTTTATCTAAATTTCAAAAAAAATCGAGTCTGAGTTGGAGTAGGATTTTTTTTCATATACAAATTTTTATATTCTTTATTAACATAAAAAATATATTAAAAAATTTCGACCAATCACATCGCTCGAAAAGTTCCTGCTTCATTAATATATATTGATTTAGAGACATGACATGGCCCGACCCGTTCAACTTGTTGAAAAGAAGAGACTACAAAGCCTAAAGCACAATTCTAGCCAATCTATTTTTATTCCTAGATTTTGTTAAAACTCTAATTTTAACCTGTTCCGGTATGGAAACGGGTCTCTGACCTTGGGCTTCGCGGTTCTCCTCGGCTCCGGGTGCGTGCCGACGGGGATCCTGCAAGGTGAACTCCGGGCCCGGGGGAACCCCCGGGGCGGAGCCTCCGACGCCCAAGTCAGTAAAATGTATGACTGAATATAGACATTTAGGGAGATAAGAGAGGTAGAGAGAGAATAGGGAGGAATATGTGTGAATGAATTGCCCTCTTTCCCCTCACCCTAAGTGGGATATTTAAAGGGGAAAGGATGTGGTAGGGTGATGTCACCATGACATCAGCATTGTGATCAGTAGAGAAGTCTCTATGGGTCAGTTAATGACTACCCGTAAGGGGGGTCGTCTGATAGGGGGTTGGGCCTCTAGGGTCGGCTAGGACCCAGTTGGGCCTTCTCAGTCCTAGGAGTCGGGCCTATGCGTCTGGGGGTTTTATCCCCCATCATAACCTATTAGCAATTCAAAATATATATATATATATATATATATATATATATATATATATATCTTCAATTTTTTTGATTTAACCCAATTTTCTTTTGGGGATTTTTTTTAGTTAGCCTCATTTCTTCATATGGAAATTTATTAATTAGTATTTTTCTCTCATCACATGCACGTACTATATCACCAATTTCCTCTTACTTTTTCACTTTTTCTTAAAATTTGTACCAAACTCATTGGGTTAATAAAAAAAATGGAGGGAGAAATTAATTATTACTCAATATATATTATCGTTTTATTTGAATAAATTTTTATGTCTAATCTTAACTTAAATCATCTATCATTTTTAGTAACTTACTCTCCTGTACAGTTGCACATAGGAGACATGTCTTCTCGTGTTAAATAGTACTTAACATTATTATACGACAAAACCTGACCCGACATGTCCAACTCGTTTTTTTGTAGGTCAAGAGTCAAGACCTCTAAATCTTGATCTATGACTCGGTATTTTAATTAAAAATATAAACTAATATTCAATTTAATTTTTATCTTGTAATTATAAAAGAATTTTAAAAATTTATTGAAATATAAAGTTCGTGCGATGAATATTAGTTTAAATAATTGAAATATAACATCATAATTAAGGACTATAAAAATAATATGAAGTACTATTATTAAAATAAATAAAAAGAGGTAAAAAATCGACATTCGAAACTATCTGTATTCTGATCATAACCCGTTTTGGACCCATATAACACGACCCATAATTAAACCGACCTGTATTCAGTATTTTGAGCCGACATGTTTAAAGTTATTTAAAAAAAGTATGTACACTAAAAAAAATCTGTCTTATAAGGTTAGAAGTATGAATTCTACTTTCAAACAAAATTTATTATTTTATACTATTACTAATGTAATAATCAATAATAATCAATATACTCAATATAATAATAATAATCATCTTTACGTGTTACATAATCAATCAATTTTAAGCCCATGCATTATTGTTATTGTTATATATAATATGACATATTACTCGTATTACGTATATAGTAGTTATCGTAATGTAATTAGTAAATAGTAGACTTGTGTTGTTTATAAAAAGAATTATACTTTTATTCAAAATCTGTCTCAGGTTAGAATTAAGAAGTCTACTTCTAATCTCATATCTACTCAAAACCCGAAAATAAAATAATAATATAGTTAACATTGATTGTAAAATAAAAAAAAAAAAATCTTCTTTAATTATATATATTGATTGATTGATATTGATTGATTGATGTTGCAAATACAAAGAACCGTAGCGGCGAGTATAAACTCATAAATTAAAGAATAAATTACACGTATATCGATGCAATTAATACAAGTATTAAAATTTTGAATTCCCCTTTGCGTTGTATTTATCATTTTCCTATTTTTAACCAACTTCATTTTAGTTTAGTCCAGTTTAACATATTCAGTTTATACAACCCATTAAATTTATTTTATTTCAGTTACAATTCACTTCATGTAAACTCAATTCAATTCAGTTAATTGTTTAAGCGAAAAAGATCAAGGTCTTATATGCCGGAGATGTGGTCCACTCGGTAATGGCTTATGTATGGGGGCCAAAATTTCTGGCCTCATTCAATTGAGCTAACTTTCCAAAAACACTTTCGTATGGTGGTCGGGTATGTAGACTTGGCAATTGATGAGGTCGTGTTGAGTTCGAATTTATGTTACATGTAGTTATGAACTTACTAAACCCAAACCCAAATCAATTATGTTTCATATCATGTTCGTGAAGATTAACTTACATATATCAACTCAATCCCCGTTAATTTCGTATCGGGTTTTTAGATCATGCTATTGTTTTTTAGCTTTAATTCATGTGTCAGGTAAATCACTCTAAATAAAAAAAACTCTTTGTATCCCAACATATTCGTTCACTTATTTGACTCGCACATAAATAAATAAAAGATCAAATATTCTTTCTAAAACCATTCCCAAGCAAGGTCGCCTTAAGTAGGTCACGATCCATTTCTTACTCTTAATCACACCTTATTTATTTTGACTTATTTACACCCTCCCAAGTAGAAGGTTATGACCTAGGTTACAAACCCAATCATTTTTCAATTTCCAACATTTCCAACCAATGCATGATAAAGACATCGACCTCAAAGAGGTCACAACCTAGGTCGCAAAACCTCAAAAGAGGTTATGCCCAGTACCGGCCCTGAGGGTAGGCCCAAGGGGCAAAGGCCTAGGGCCCACGGTTGAAAGGGGCCCATTGCTGAGGAGAAAAATAAAAGAAAAGTAATACTCCCTCCTATTTTTTATTATCTTCCCTATTTCCTTATTGGACTGAAACATCATTTCTTCCCTATTTCCATTTTGGACCATCAACATGTGATCTAGAATCACTCTTACATTTCTCTCTCTCTCCCTTCTTTTATTTTGAACCACACATTCCTACACTTTTATTTTCTTCCCCAAAACCAAAGGGGAAGATAATAAAAAATCGGAGGGAGTAAATATTTATATCTAAGCACTAATTTCACAAAATGAAGTAGGGGAGGTGGAGTTGTTGACGCCTTGGTTTTGGATTTTTGGTGAAAGGGCGTGGGTTCAAACCCCCATAAGCACATTTTTCTAATAATTTCTTTCCAGCCATAATTAATTAATGTAGTACTCCGTATGTTGTTACCAGTACTTTTTTTTATTATTACGTAACTTTTAGTCTTTTTTTGTGTTGTCTAGTACTCTAGTAGGTTAATTACGGAATATTTTGTAATCCAAAACATATCCTAATGATTACAAAAATCTTACTCCATAATTAATATAAAAATTTAGGAGTCATTTTACTATAATTGTTACTATAACCAAATTAAATTTAGGTACCTACTTTATTTTTTTCCAAAAATAAAGTATACTGTAACAAATGTTGAACCGTAATTTTGATTTTTGTTATAGTACTCCCTCCATTTATATCCAAAGGATACGCTTCCCTTTTGCACAAGGATTAAGAAAGTAGTTTTATAATATTATTAAAAATACAATATGTTAAAATAAGGGTAATTTGGTCTAAAAATTGGACTAAAAAGAAAATTGGTCAATTGGATTTGAACGGTCCAAAAAGAACTACGTACCAATACGAACGGAAGGAGTATTTAGGGAAAAAACCGAGTATGCACTTCTAGTAATTCCAAAATTCGCTACAAAAGGCCCCATTTTACGATTTCGCCTAGGGCCCCTAATTATTCAGGACCGGCCCTGGTTATGCCATAATCATTTTCTCATATTGGATCATGGTAATGCTAATTTTTTTCTTAATAATAATCAAGGTGATAACCTCCTCAATGACCTTGCTAGAGAATAATCTAATGAACAATAAAACCAATACGATGAACGGTCTATAGATGCGTCCGAATACGTTGGAATCTAGAATTGAAGGGGGAAATCCCAGCCAATAAAGACCAAATTGACGATAAAATAAAAATCTCCATTGAAAGTGATCAAAAATTGACATCTAAGAGGCTATGAAACCAGAAAATATAGTGAAAGTACAAAAGTACCCCCTATCTACCCACCACATCCACAAGCCCCTTGACAGATCACCAACAAACCATCCTTTTTAACGGTCCCAACTTCCACATACTTTGTTCATCTCACTATGATCTCACTCATCTTCAATTCCACTCCCTCACCTCTCGACAGAGCCCCCAATTCTTACATTCCTCTCAAATTGGGGTTCCTCTCGCGAATTCAACTCAATTTCAACCCTAGGAACCACGACTCTTCCGAGAAATCGATCTTTGTTGCGAATGCCTACGCCGTCAATGGCGGATTTGATATAGGAGGAAACAGAGATTCCGATGATAGTGGGTTCCGTGAGCGTCAAGCTAATTGCGAGGTCGAGGTTGTTTCGTGGCGAGAGCGTCGAATTAAGGCCGAGATTACTGTTAATTCTGATGTTGATTCTGTTTGGAATGCGCTTACTGATTATGAACGCCTTGCTGATTTTGTTCCTAATCTTATCTACAGGTTCATTTCATTGATTTTTTTCCTTCATGTTTGTTTGTTTGTGGTTTGATGATTTACGAATATGAGACGGTCTCAAAGTAAATTTATTGTGAGAGCTCTCCTACGAGGGTAGTTACCATCTTGAGATTCAGTGAGTTATAGAGTATGTCTCGCAATAAATAAACGTATGTGGAGAGGGTCTCATACGAGACTTACTCGTGCTGTTTTCACTCAGTTGTTTTTTGTTATTAGTATAACTTGAGGTGAAAGAGATAAAGTGTGAAGTGTAGGTAAGATTGTGTTTTCAAGGAATCATGTTTTTATAAGATGATCTGTAGGGAAAGCGACTACTAGAAGTCTAGAACCTTCTGTTCACAGTTCAAAATCTTATTTACGGAATCTCAGAGGAAGCTGATTCATTGTTGCATTCGACGAACTTAATAGTTTCAACTGGGAAGCCTCCTGGAACATGATTCTTATGAATAAATATTCAGTTTTTGTTATTCACTGTTGGTAAAGTTATCTGATGACCTTATACTACATTATCAGCGGAAGAATCCCATGTCCTTACCCTGGTAGAATATGGTTAGAGCAAAGAGGTTTGCAAAGAGCACTGTATTGGCATATTGAGGCGCGTGTTGTCTTGGATCTCCAAGAACTAACGAATTCTGTAAGCACCTTAACTTAAATCTCAGGATGGAAACTGGAAAGGGTTTTGGTTATGAGATTTCAACCTCACCAGTAATCAATGTGAGTTTCTCAACTTATAGTCGTTTGTGGGATACTGGGACCGAGGACATTCTGTACACAAGGAACTGTTATATTTTTGGAAGTAGTCTTTGGGTTCATATTACAACCTGATTTCATTGTTAATTTCCTGAAACTGTTCATATGCCCTCCCTAATTAATTTCTATGGGGTTATGTAGGATGTAGTACTCCGTGTATGATCATTATTAGGCATGATTTTATGCCCCCTTAACCATTCTTGACAAGTGACAACCTCTAACATCTGATAGGAATTCTCTTATGAATGCAGCCGAATGACCGTGAACTTCACTTCTCCATGGTGGATGGAGACTTCAAGAAGTTTGAAGGTAAATGGTCTGTGAAATCGAAAAGAAGGTACGTGTACTTCCTGTTACCATTGCTGTTTTGTCCTCTCTAGTCATTTGTGGTTTGGTCTATATCTATGTTAGCATGTTACTACACTTCCTCCAAGTGCCGCACATAGCTAGTTTGTAAAATAATCACATTTTTAAAAGTATCACAGTATTGTGTTGTTTCGCAAACATAGTGCACAACCAGAGTTAAGTGTCAAAATAGTATGGAATTATGGATTAGGGTTGATATATTTTTTCATTTTTATCGGCCAGGAAAGTAAATAGTGTACGAGTTTTATTGACTTCACTGGATACACTGCAACAATGAAGATTATTGTATCATTACTTATTAATATTAAGGCAGGAGTCTTATTATAGTGTGATGCAATCTTATAGTATCGGTTTCCATGTCTTGAATTGGCTGGACTCTGACAATAACTATGGCTTGCAAACCTAGTCGTTTTGTGGATGATTTTCTTGACTGGAGTAGTAAAGTATGAAAAAAGTGGTATATTTCTTTTCTCTTATTAAGTGAAGACGTTGAGATAAACAAACTCCACATGCAATTAATTATCTGACAACCATCTTTGACCGAATGCTAAGATTTACTGTACTGTTTTAAGATCTGCAAGCTTCATTTCGATTGTTTCTGATATACTTATGCATTATTGGATACATTCAGGTCTTCGGCAACTACATTGTCTTACGAGGTCAATGTCATACCAAGATTCAACTTTCCTGCCATTTTTTTGGAGAGGATTATCCGATCAGACCTCCCTGTGAATCTCCGGGCCTTGGCTTGCAGAGCTGAGTGCAACTTTGAAGTTCAAAACAGGCCTATCCCTAATAGTTCAACAACAGAAAATCCTGCAGACCCTAGCAGCAAAAGGTCACTCAATTCTTCAGTGGAAAACAACACGCCATTGAAGCAGCTTAACAAGGATCCATCCACTTCTAGCCAGGGATCACTACCTCAGCCACCTTCTGAATTGAATAATAACTGGGGGATATTTGGTAGTGTTTGTAGGGTTGACAGACCCTGCCAGGTGGATGAAATCCATCTTCGTAGATTTGATGGCTTATTGGTAATTGATCAAACTAATTTAATTTTATTTTACTGAAATTTCTGATGCTAAACTATTCCCGTGGTTACTGCCATCTGACTAAAAGTAATGTACTAAAGGAGAATGGTGGGGTTCATCGCTGTGTTGCTGCTAGCATAACTGTAAAAGCTTCTGTCCGTGATGTCTGGAATGTTTTGACAGCTTATGAAAGACTTCCTGAGTAAGTAACAAATACTCCGTACTAATTTTATCGTTTCATTCTTAATACTCTCAAAGTCATTTTTCTAGATTAGGGGTTGATAGTTGTGTAAAATTTTGAATATTACTCCCTCCCTTCATAATGATGCTCAATATTTCCTTTTTGAGAACTGCTCTAAGATGTTCTACTAACAATAACTTGTCAACTGTATCTTGAGACAAAAACGTGGTAGGCCTTGCACACCATAGCTGAATGCTTGGCTAAGTGACTCCTGTCTTTACTAAGATGATTTGCCATTAGCATTTACACAGTTCTATTTACGTCCAGAATGCATTATGCTTCCACTGCTTTATGAAGCTGAAAACCACTATGGCTTGTGCTTCTTGCACTGAACCATATCCTAATTCAAGCTAGTTCTTTGCAGTATAGTTCCTAATCTGGCTATCAGCAAAGTTTTATCACGAGATAATAACAAAGTTCGTATTGTCCAGGTAAAAGCAGATAGTTTTAGTGTTTGTTATTGAAGCTCATGCTTCAATGTTTTTAGTGGCTGACTTAATACTCTAGTGATCGTGAATGGAACAATGCCCTTATACTGGTGATTATGTGTAGGAAGGATGCAAGGGTCTATTGTATATGGTCCTTCATGCACGAGTTATTATGGAATTACATGAGCAGCTTGAACAAGAGATCAGCTTTGAGCAGGTTGAGGGGGACTTTGACTCATTTTGTGGAAAATGGCAACTTGAACGATTGGGCAACCATCACACGTTGCTTAAATATTGCGTTGAATCAAAAATGCGTTCAGACACCTTTCTATCAGAAGCATTGATGGAAGAGGTTTGCCAACAATTTACAGTCTTTAGTAGCTACTCTTGATATATTTCCAACAGTTCCTTCTGCTGATGCTGTGAAAATTGTTTGTGAGCGGACATGATGTCATATTTTTTTTGGCTTGTATTGTACAAAAATTAAGGATCAAATAAGATGTGGGTCAGAATGCATGTAAATGAAAGATGTCCTGGCACAAACCGTAATCACAAATTATACATACAAAATGGGTAGATTCATGAGCACAGAGCACCCTTAATTGTATCAAACCTGCATATTTATTCATGGGCACAAGGATTTTTTAAATACTGGGTGGCACCTCATATTATTTCAGCAGTTCAGCTCACTAATATAACAAGAAAAGCCTGTTTCGCTCAACACGTTAAAATATGAAATTTTCTGGCTTGGGAATGTAATGCAGAATGTTTCAAGTTAATCACAGGTTATATATGAGGACCTTCCATCAAACCTATGTGCTATCCGAGACTACATTGAAAAGAGAACGGACACAGATTCTGCTGAAGAGTGCGATGAATCACATTTGGACCAGCTAAGGGATATAACCGGCCAAGCGTCACCTAGTACATCTTCAAGTTCTGGAAGTGACAACAATCAGGGAGCTATCGAAATCGGATCAAACACCAGTGTTTCAAGTCCCATGAAGCAAAAGCCTAAAATTCCTGACTTACAGCGGGATATTGAAGTTCTCAAGTCTGAGATCCTGAGTTTTATTTCAGAGCATGGTCAAGAGGGATTTATGCCCATGAGGAAGCAACTTCGTGTTCATGGGAGAGTTGACATCGAGAAGGCGATCAACAAAATGGGCGGTTTTCGAAGAATCGCATCATTAATGAATCTGTCTCTTGCTTACAAACATCGAAAGCCAAAAGGTTACTGGGACCGCCTTGAAATTTTGCAAGGGGAGGTATGTTACCAACACAAACCACGGATGTCAAATTTCACTTTTTCTTGACTTCTTCCCTATATTATTAAGAAACTGAATCATTTTAATAGGCTACTAGGTTAAAAGCCCATGCGATGTACGGGTTAGTTGACTTAATTACATTGGGAAAAAAGTTATGAGTAAAAGTTATATTTTAACTATGTCTAATCATTTGTTTATATTGAAATAAAAGATCTAATATGAAGATTATAAAAATATGGGTAAATTGATATTTTATACCTTAAATAACATCATTTTTCAAACTTTATATCTTGAATACATTTCTCTCAAAATTGCTCATATTTAATACTCCGTAGATTATTAAGATAAATTAATATTTAATAATACAAATTTAAAGTTTCTTTTAATAAATTTCACTATTGTGGAGATAATAATTAAAACTCATAATATCTCTCTTTAAGGTAAATATTTGGGTTGATAGTTGATATATAAGAACCAATAATGACTTCAATTTATAATCATAAGATCACCCTTTTCTTTCAATGTGGTACAGTTATAGTACTTCCTCATTTCTTCAATTTATGAAAGGAAAAAGTATATTATATTTAAAAAGTATATTATACATAGTAAATTTCAAACAATGACATTATTCTTTTAATGTGGGACAAACCACCTAACTATAATCTATAAAAAAAAATCATAATTTTTCGACGTGTGATAATTTTACTTAATTTTATATAAAGTCATGAATTTCATAAATATCAACCAAACATCTTTTGAGTTTTGGAAATTCTCTTAAGACTAATAAACTTAAGTAAAATGATCCCTTTTGGGTTTTAAAAAACTCTTTAAGACTATAAACGTGGGTAAAAATTTTCCACATCGAAAAATTATTATTCCGTATAAAGTTATGAATTTCATATTATTTGCTTGAAAAAATAATGTATCTATTACATATAAAAATAGTAAAATTATCCTACATCGAAAAATTATAATAAGGTATAAATTTCTATATTATAAATAAAAACAATCATTCGATCTTAGATTTCATAAAAAAAAATCAATTGTAACACATTGAAAGATTATCATAGGGGGTGATCCTATGATTATAAATTGAAGTCATTATTGATTATAAAATTACGAATTTATCCTTATTTTTATAATCTTCATATGAGATATTTTATTTCAATGTAAACAAATGATTAGACATAGATAAAATATATACTCCGTAACTTTTACTCTATATAACTTTTTTTTCAATGTAATTAAGCCAACTAACCCGTGCATCGCACGGACTTTTAACCTAGTTTACTTAAGTTTATAGTCTGAAGAGCTCTTTTTAAGACTAACAAAAATACATGATAACTGTAATTTATAATATAGAATTTCATCACCTTATTATAATTTTTCAATGTGGGATGCTTTTTCGATGTAGGTCGATATTTAAAACCGAATGGTTACTCTTATTTATAAATATAGAATTTCATTACCCCATAATAATTTTTCGATTTGAGATAATTTAAAAGTGTGGATCGATATTTAATACCGAATGGTTATTCTTATTTATGAATTTGAAAAAAAAAATTTATCGATATTTAAAACTAAATGATTACCATATTATAATTTGTCAATATGAGATAATTTTACAACTGTAACATGTAGTAAATTCATCACATTTTTTTCGAACAAATGATATGAAATTTATACTCTAATGAAAGCATTTTCTATCACAAATTTAATTATTTCATTTTTATAATTTTTTTGACAATATTTTTAAAAAAATGAACTTAAAGGTTTTACCTAAGAATTGTAAAACATCACATTAATATAATAGATTAAATACATATTATAATAATTAAAAGATTCTCTAGTTGGTTTTTTTTATTATATATGATATTTTCCTAATTTGAGTATTTGATGAAACGAAACAATGAGATCGCTCGAAAAAAGCTTACAATATATATATAGGATCACATAAGAACAAGAACACTTATAAGTTCATAAGTCCCAGTTTTAAAGTTACAAAAAAAAGTGATTAGAATTACACGGGATGAGTCGAAAGTTAAACTTTATTAATTGAAGTGATAAAAGTACTTCAAAATTGATTTGTGACTTTAACGTTCGGCACTTTTATCACTTCAGTGTAACTTTAGACCCATCCATGTAACTTTAAATACTTTTTGTGTAACTTTAACACTGGGACTTATGAACTTATAATAGTTCTTGTCTTATGTGATCTCTCTCTCTCTAGATTATGTTAAGATAATCTATCATCTGTCTATTTCAGATAACTCGTTTCCAGAAAAACTGGGGTATGGACCTGTCGTACATGCCCAGTAGAAAAGCCTTCGAACGAGCAGGTTACCATATTCTTCTCGTAAAAATGCACTTTAACGCTATCTTCGCTGGTAAAGTTTACGAGTAGTTATGCTCGATATTTTGACCTGTTACCATCAAAGCTCAAATTGTAGTTTTGGCTCCAGTTAGACACAAAAATATTGCTTACTGAAATGTCTATTGAAGTAGCAGTCGTTCGATGAAATTCACAATGTCACTTTGACTATGAGTCATCCTAAAACAACCTACATTTCTATGCTGTTAAAATGAGGTTAATTAACCCTCGTCATTTTATGGGGTCTCTCTTGTCGCTTTTCTAGTGTACAGTGTATATGCAAGAAACGCGACTTGAGAGATCCCACAAAATGAAGAGTTAAAGGGATTCGTTGCCTTAACCTCATCATTTTGTGGGATCTCCCAAGTCACTTTTCTTGTGTGTATAAGCTACATTGATGCAAATATTTACCTACAGGACGGTATGACATTGCTCGCGCACTGGAAAAGTGGGGTGGTTTGCATGAAGTGTCACGTCTTTTGTCACTCAAATTGAGGCATCCCAACAGGCAGGCAAGTCTGGTCAGTGACAAAAAGAATGGTTTTGGTTCATCTTCCATTGTAGAAGCTGATTCCAATACATCATCTAAAACATGTGTACCTCAAGGCACTCAGAAATGGCTTTCCCAACTCGAAGATTTAGACATTATAGATATTTGAATAGAGGTATCTTTCTTTTATCATAAGATTCAAAATCTTGATTATGTCCAATTAAACCTCTAATAGGTACATTAGAATGTGAAATGTAAAGTGTAAATGCATGTCTGATTGAGTTTATTGAGCTATCCAAATTATCCACCAAAGAAATGTACCAAAAGAAAGTCAAAACATAAGGCAAAAAAATAAACCGGGGAAAAAACTTATAGAAAACGGGTGTTAGTTCCTTCATATTATGTGAAAATATTTGATTCATCGTAAGAGGAAGGCTGTAATGCTCGAATCCTGATGTCATACGTTTCTGATCTACCAGAAACACCATCCCATTCCAATGATTTTTCCCGTGGTAGAGATTGAGCGCGGCCATAGTTGCTGAATTGATAAGCATTGCCAACATAGTTGCCACATTTCTTGCAAAGAAGCTTGGTTTGTGGGCGGAACAAACCCCATGACCGAGCAGAATCAAAGTAGGGCTTGCACCTCCTCTGCACTATTCGGGTAAATCTTGTCTCATCGATCGAGTAGAAGGAAATGATACCCCTCTTTATGGATTTTCCATAGTTCTTAGATCCGATCACAGAGGCATTGCGATTACACGAGTTCAGGTTGAGCTCATACCCACAGGAACCACAACTACGAGATGCGACATCTCCGTGTTAGCTAAAAGAAGCAAAAAAAAAAAGGAGGAAACAAAAGAAATGGAAAGAGAAAGGACGAACCAGTAGCCGACATCTCGGAGGGAGGAGGAGGAGAGGGAGGCATTGAAGTGATTTTGATCGACCAACATGATGCTGTGGAGGAATTGTTGGTGGAAGGGAGGGAAAAGCAGGCTATTGCATTTTTAGGAGATTGACAGCTTTCAAGTTACCGTTGGCCTCTACCTTGGTTTTGTTTATTCAAAAGCTTTTGTTTATCTATCTAAAGTTGGCGGAAATGGGGGCAAAGGACGCTCCTGTCCCCCCCTCCCTCTTCTTTCTCCTAAACCGTTGCCTTCCAGCTTTCAGGGTCGAAGCTTCTGTTTTTATTGGGTAGATCATCCTAACACTGATTCCGCTTAATCCACATAACAGATATGAAACGTATATGAAATGTTTGGTAAACTTTCAATCAATAGTCAGTATCTTGTTATGAGTTATTAATCGATATATCATACTCCGAATAAATACGCAACTTATGTCTTGAAATGATCCATATCTTCCTGTAATTTCACGACATTGAAGTGGATTTGTTGTAACCGATAAACTTGGTTTCTTTCAATAAAAGTCCTTGATAATTTTGATATCATATTTCTTCGGAACAATCTGGATATTGTCATTCATGACTCTTGTATTTTTATTTCAAGTAATAATTTCACAATTCCAACTTGTTCTCAACACATGACATAACATAATATGTGACTATGTGTCTGGAACAATTGTCAATCTCAAAAATGAATATAATAACCATAGTGTTATTAACATGTCTATAGCGCTATCTCGTTAAAAACCTTGCTATGAAAAACTCATTGGGACAAAAATTTAGTCGAAGGGAAGAAGAGTGTAGCTAATATTTCTCAAATGATTATCTTCAGGAAAATCAATCAATCTGATTATTATCAATAATTAAATATCTTTCTTGTCATATTTCCAAATATTGACATACTCATTATTATAGCCTTAGTTACATTATTTTCCAACCATTATGGTGCTTCTGGACCATAATATAATCTGAAAGAAATTTACTCATGTATCCTCACACTCAAACTTCAAGTTGAGATAATAAACTGTACATTCACATCAACTCTCATGTTGAATGCTTTTACAACACTTTTATACTTCTTGTCGTCCATAAATTTACTTAACGTCGTCCGTATTTAAAACGTATTACCAATTTTACCCCTCACTTTATTAACTCTTCACCTTCCTCTTTATCCACCTTCTTCCTTATCTCATCCACCATCTCCCTTTTACCTTCCTCCTCTACTTCGATAAAAAAAATTAAAATTTGAAAAACGGTTTCCATTAATCTCACTCCAATTAATTTTGTCGTGTCATCTCAATTTCGAGTCCAAGGTAAATAATTTCTTAATTTCCGTACTTTAGGGCAAATCGATTTCGGTTTGTTGTACTTTTTTTAACTGCATACTTGCTTATTAGCTAGAAATCGATTTTTCTTCTGAGAATCAAAATACGAATAAAATTATTTTTTTGTTCATTGGAGAAATATAAAATTAATTTACTAAATACGAATAAGTCAAATAAAATGGGCTAGGTTTCATGGCCAACTCCACACTAATCACTTTGATAAAACGTGGAAAATATGAGTTACAACTCACGACGGAGCGTTAAATTTTTACTTCTTTTCCTGGGCAGAGGCGTGGGAGTACACCTCTACCCAGGAAGAGGCATAGAACTCCCACTTATCTTTCTGGGTAGATGCGTGGGAGATCTACACCTCTACCCAGGAAGGGGCATAGAACTCCCACTTATCTTTCTGGGTAGAGGCGTGGGAGATCTACACCTCTACCCAGGAAGAGGCATAGAACTCCCACTTCTCTTCCTGGGCAGAGGCGTGGGAGATCTACACCTCTACCCAGGAAGGGGCGTGGTTCTCCCACGCCTGTTCTTGGGGAGGCGTGGATACAACGTAGTTATCATCGTCCAAAAAAACAATAAAACAACTCCATTGACAACGTAGTTATCAGCGTAATTGAGTAGTTGAGTTGACGTAATTTTTTCGCATATCTAATAAAATAAGTCGAATAATAACTACATTATTGACAACAACGAAAACTAATCTCGACAATGTCATCATCGTCCAAATTGTTCTCGGTATAGGGCAAATTCAAATCAAAAGGAATATTATTTTCCGCGCTCGACATGTTCCGAACAATTGTAGATCAATTAAATTTCAAAAGATAACCGTTTTGTTAATTCAAGAATTAATGTTTTTGTGGTCAGAGTTCTAATTTCAATTAGCTTAATAGTTAAATAAGGTAAATTAGGTTATTATAGTTTGGTCAAATTTGGTTACTAAATTTGAAATGGGCAAATCAGTAATTTACTCATAAATTATGGACGACGCTAAGTAAATTCATGAACGACAAGAAGTAGTCCCTTTTATAAATAAACTTATTGTGTAGAGGTTCATATATCTATTAGTCACGAGTTCTTTTTTTTGGTAAAATGTGAGAAAACTTATTATATTGCAACCTACGCTAAAAGCCAATAATTACATATAGATGGGAGGATCCCTTCGTAGAGATAGGAGTAAGGATGGCAATGGGTCGGGTCTGGGTCGGGTCTGGCCGGACCCGGACCCGTGTTTCACAAGTTGGACCCGTACCCGACCCGGACCCGTAAGGGTCCAAATTTTTAAGACCCTTACTCGGATCCGATGGGTCCGGGTAGGGTCCGGGTCCTTCACGGGTCTGGACCCGATATGTATATTTTTTTAATATATATTCTTCTGTCTCGTTTATTTGTTTGTCTTTGATTAAAATATTGTTCACAATAAATATAAAGGCAAATAAATGAATAAAACGAAAGTTGTATGACTTTAAACCGAACGCTAAAAAGGCCTGACATATTGATAAAGGAAGTGAAATCCGATATTTACTACTCCAGCAGTAAATTTCTATTGCTAATGTAATGTTCCCTCTCCAGCAGTTAATTTCTATGGCTAATGTAATGTTCCCTCTCCAGCGGTTACACATACGTACATCCACTATTTTTTTTTAAAAAAAAATAATTTTAACGGGTCCAAGGGTCGGGTCCGGGTCTAGCATATAGGACCCGGACTCGGACCCGAAAAATTATTGAAGGACCCATACCCGACCCGTACCCGCAGGGTCTAAAAAAAAGAGGACCCGTACCCGACCCGTTAGGGTAAGACCCGGCGGGTCTGGGTAGGGTCCCGGACCCATTGCCATCCCTAGACAGGAGTCCTGCACCTATTATATTACATTTTAGAAACTTGAGGAATTCCTCCTATATTCCATCTAGAACAAGCAGCAGCCATCACCAGTTGTATATCTCCCGCACTTTTGTGGGAACTCTATCTTTAAATTCCTTCCCGATCTTCATTGCTAGTACCTCAGGTCTGATCAGCACAAAGTTCAGCCTAGCAGTATTCCGTTGCATCCAAGTATGGTAGTAGAAGGCATGCATTCAGAACCATTGCATCCATTTTCCATGTTGTATTACTTTGGACACCAGTCCATTCATGTTAGTCACGGGACCATTCCAGGCTTCAATTTGCGGGTATAGTCTACTACTATATGAGCATTCAAAGAAAAGGTGGCCAATAGTTTCAGTTTGTTGATCACATGGGCAACAAGTATCATCATTGCAACATCCTATTCTATGGAGCTTCTCCCTCACATTCATTTCATTCATCGTTGCCAACCATGTCACAACAGAGTGCTTTAATTTGATATATTCCAGCATGCTATTCCATGTGACTTTAGACCATTCTTTAGGAGTATGGCATTCATATCCTTCATTAACTGTATAGTTTGTGGTAGATCCTCCCTAAGCATTCATTTGGTATCCCTCTTTCATTGCTTCTTTAACTTTCCATATTTACTTCCAGGACCAGTTATCCCCTTGTTTGGGTGTGTAGATGTCCCTTTCTTTTTAAGTAGATTTGGTTAATCCACCTTATCCAGAGCTTGTCATGTTGAGTATATACCCAATCCATCACTTGTTTAGCAACAACTACATAATCCAGATTGCAACATTTTTTATCCCTAGTCCACCCTTAGCCTTGGGTTCAGTGATCTTGTCACATGTACTAGACCATAGATAATTAAAGGGTAAAATTTGTTGATCACGAGTCCTTCTGAAACTCATCTGATCAACTACCATCATTTGTTGATTATTTATAATAAGCTCCTTCGGAGAATTATCAATCAAGGAGTATAAATCTCCTTATAATTTATACTCCCTCCTATTACAAGTTTTCTTCCCTATTTTCTTACTGACACTAGTTTGCTCATCTTCCCTTTTTTGTTTGAGTTATTTATAATAAGCTCCTTCGGAGAATTATCAATCAAGGAGTATAAATCTCCTTATAATTTATACTCCCTCCTATTACAAGTTTTCTTCCCTATTTTCTTACTGACACTAGTTTGCTCATCTTCCCTTTTTTGTTTGAGTTGTAATTTTAATCAATTCTTTATTCTTCATTGAATTCTTCATTATTTCTTTTACAAACAAATCCCACCATATTGTTGCAGGGAACGTCTTCTCGCTGCAATTGACCTTACGCTAGCTATGGAGCCGAGCTCAACCTAGCTTTAATGGCGCAAGCACAACAGAGGAAAGGAAGACGGGAGAGAATGGAAGTGTGAAATTGTATTGAGATTACTATTATTATGAATTCTTGGCTGTAATGATTAAAGTATGTATAGTAGTTTGCTAGTTAGTTGATAAGTTGTTGTAACAACCTTGCAACAACCTTGCCAGGTCATCAATGTAGTAACTAACTATTACTGAATACAACATTCGTCCCTTCTTATAGACGACTTGACCTCAAGTCGAAATTAGCTTCCAGTAATTGGAAAGTGTGGATACTTTTGCTCAAAATCTTCAGCAAGTTCCCATGTAGCATCTTGTTCCCCATACCCCATCCATTGGACCAAGTACTGCACTCGGGCATGGTTCTGATGCTTGATCGTACGTCTATCCAGTATGAATTCAGGTTGCATTTCCTCCTCCACATTTCGTCCTTGCAGCCAAGTAGGAATATGCACAGCCAATGGAAGAATCCCTACAAATTTCTTCAATTGAGAAACATGGAATACATTGTGAATCTGGGATGTAGTGGGCAGTTTGAGCTTGTATGCCACCACTCCGATCTTTGCTTCCACCTGAAACGGTCCGTAGTACTTCCTCGACAGCTTTTGGTTAGCCCTCTGCTGAACTGATTCTTGCCTGTACGGCTGCAGTTTGAGCCAAACCCAATCATTTACACCGAACTCCCTTTCAGATCTATGCTTGTCTGCCATTTGCTTCATTCTGTTTTGGGTTTTGAGCAAATGTTGCTTTAGTCTTGCAATCATCTCCTCCCTCTTGACCATAGACCTGTCCACCGCCTCCACTTTAGATTCACCTGCTAAATATGGAAGATGTAAGGGTGGTGGCTGATTATACACCACTTCATAAGGCGTGCATCCTGCAGATGTTTGATAATGAGTGTTGAACCACCATTCTGCCAAAGGAAGCTACTTGCACCAATCCTTGGGCTGTTCTCCACACATACAACGCAGGTAAGACTCCACACACCTATTTACCACCTCCGTCAAACCGTCAGTTTGAGGATGGTAAGCCGACGACATCCTGAACTTTGTGCCCTGTATTGAGAAGAGATTTTGCCAAAACTGACTCAAAAGACCGAGTCTCTGTCACTCACAATGCTACGCGGCCACCCATGCAACTTAAACACATTGTCAAGGTAAGATTGAGCCACCACAACTGCTGTATATGAGTGTGACAACGCCATAAAATGAGCACATTTGCTCAACCTATCTACAACCACAAAGATGACATCCTTTCCATTAGACCTTGGTAATCCACCAATAAAATCCATGGATATATCGACCCATACTTCTTCCGGAATGGGTATGCAGCAGAATCGTATTTAGAAGCTTGACATACCAAGCAAGCCCTAACAAATTGGCCTACATCTTTGGACATCCCCTTCCACAAGAAAATGCTCTTGACCCTCCTTATGGTTAAATCTCTCCCTGAATGACCTCCTGCACCAGATGAATGTAGCCACTCGAGGATCGACTTCTTAAGAGTCTCATCCTTGCCCACCACTAATTTGCCCTTCCTTCTTAAAAATCCATCCTGCCACGAATGGTGTCTGACCACTTGGTTCTGTTGCAATTGTTGGATAACTTGAGAAAGATGAGGATCATTGATACAACTAGCCCGAATCTGTTGAGCCAAGTCAGATGAAACTACAGAAATGGCTAGGCACAACACTTTTGTCCCTTGCATTCGAGAGAGCGCATCAGCAGCCACGTTCTCTTTGCCACTCCTGTACTGAATCTCGTAATCATATCCCATCAATTTAGACAACCAAAATTGCTGGAAGGGAGTGGAGATTTTCTGTTCAAGAAGCCATTTCAAGCTCTTCTGATCAGTTTTGATAATAAAATGCTGACCAGAGAGATACTGTTCCCACTTCTGCACACCAAACACTATGGCCAATAGTTCCTTTTCATAAATCGATAATTTCTGCCATTTGGACCCCAGGCTTCTGCTGATATAGGCTAAGGGTGTCCCTCCTGCATCAACACAGCTCCAATTCCATCTATTGAAGTATCGGTCTCCACCACAAAGACTTTGGTGAAGTCTGGAACTGCCAACACAGGAGTTGTACGTAGCCTTGATTTAAGGGTTGTGAAAGCGAGCTCAGACTCCTCACTCCAAGTGAATGCCCCCTTCTTCAATAAATTGGTTAGAGGCTTGGTTATTATAGCATAAAGGCAGATGAATTTTCTGTAATACCCTGCCAACCCCAAAAAACTTCTGAGCTCTTTAACATTCCGGGGAGTAGGCCATGATTGTACTACTTAGATCTTTTTTGGATCAGTCTCAACCCCATCACCAGAAATATAATGGCCCAAGTATTCCACTTTTTTCATAGCAAATTCACACTTGGATCTTCTAGCATACATGGTGTTCGCTTTCATGAGTTGAAAAACACAAGACAAATGTCCCCAATGCTCCTCCAAAGACTAATGTCTCGATAATATCTCTTTGTTTCAAGGGGTATCTGTAAGGTCAAATACTGACAGGGGATGCCCCCTCCTCCAAGGGAATTCTATGATCAAACACTTCCCTAGAAGGAGGTAAGAGCTTAGGTTCCTCAAAAACATCACTGTACTGGTGTAATAGTGGCCTAAGCTCCTGAGGATCAGCTTCGCCATTTTTATCCACCACACAAAGCGTAGATTCCAATTCAGTTTCAGGTGGAACCCACTGTAGTACACACAACTGTGAGGCATGCTCCATTAACTTTCCAGAAACTTCACCCCCTTTGGTTTGAATTTCCTGAGCTGGTACACCCTTCAATCTCATTTTGCCCTCAGCTCCTTCAAATTCCATCACTAATTTCTTGAAGTCCCACTGAACTGGTCCAAGAGTGCAGAGCCACTGGACTCCCAACACCATGTCACGGTTACCAAGTGGAATAATCATGACATCCGTGACAAATGATTGCCTTTGCAAGGACCAAGAAAAACCCTTAGTGACATATTGACAAGCTAGATGATTACCATCAGCTACAGTGATTGATTGCGCACGAATTTGGTCCATCCGACATCCCAATTTCCTACCCAAGTTTATGTCAAGGAAGTTATGGGTACTCCCTGAGTCAATAAGAATGTGCAAGGGTTTCTTTCCAACCATACCAACCACTCTCATGGTCTGAAACCCCTTAATGCCTAAGATAACATGATCATAAATGAAAGGGTTGTCATCATCGATTACCCATAGTGCATCTTCATTGCTAATCTCAGCCCCAAACTCTCCTTCACAGCCCAAAACATCCACAGTAAACTGTTGCGTTTTCTTGAACTGGCATTTGTGATTCCTATCATAGGGCTTGTTACAATAGTAACATTCGCCTTTAGCCTGCTTTTCTGCCCTAACAGATGCAAGAATGTATGTTCTAGGGTTGAAATTGCTACGCTCAACAGCTGAAGTGGGTTTACTAGCCTGCGAACTCTCTGGGGTGTGAGCCACATTTGATCTTTGAAACCCATAAGAAGGTCTGCTACTTAATGTCTCCTCCTGTAACCGAGCATATTCTATGGCCTGTGCCATGGTTTGAGGCTTAAAAGCTTTGACAAATGGTTTCAAATTGGGTTTCAATCCCCCCACAAAGCAGTCCAAAAAGTAATCTGAAGGCAAACTAGGATTCTTTTGAACCAAAACCCCCTTTAAGGCCTCGAATTCATCGACATACGTTACTTATCTATGGAGGTAGTTTGCTGTAGCCTGTTAAACTTTTCCACAATGTTTAAGGTAGACTCATCTCTAAATCGCGCCATTAAATCTACCACAAATTCATCCCAAGTAACCCCTTTGTTCACAGATAGGTAACTAATGACCCAATTCTCAGCTTTATCAAACATATTCAAAGATGCAATATCAACACGTTGTTCTTTCGGAATTCGACACAACGAAAAATAACGAGAACATTTTTTAATCCACATAGAAGCATTTGATCCATCCAATTTAGGAAATTCAAGTTTAGGTGCATACCCCATTGTTCGAGGAAGAACAATGTCATTGTTTGGTGTCGATTCTGGAGTAGCTTTGAGCGAATCTTGAATGTTCTTCATCATCAACATCATTTGATTGAATTGCTGCTCCAATTTCTGCGTGTTTGATGATTGTTCCGCCAATTGTGATTGCAAACCCTTGATTTGAGCGTCCATATTCGTCTTTTTCGATCGAGTATCCGGCGCCAGGATTATGCTCTGATACCAATGTTGCATGGAACGTCTTCTTGCTGCAATTGACCTTACGCTAGCTATGGAGCCGGGCTCAACCTAGCTTTAATGGCGCAAGCACAACAGAGGATAGGAAGACGGGAGAGAATGGAAGTGTGAAATTGTATTGAGATTATTATTATGAATTCTTGGCTGTAATGATTACAGTATGTATAGTAGTTTGCTAGTTAGTTGATAAGTTGTTGTAACAACCTTGCAACAACCTTGCAACAACCTTGCCACGTCATCAATGTAGTAACTAACTATTACTAACTACAACACATATTTTTACTTTATTTATACCCACTTTTCTTATTTTAATCAATTATTTATTTCCTTCTTATTTTTCTTGTGCAAAAAAAAAAAAAACAGGGAAGAAAACTCGTATTAGGAGAGAGTAAGTATGTATCTTGCAATATATAACGAATAATAATCTTGTTTATGCGAGTAATATGAACAATGCTCGATAGTGTATATGTACTAAGCTAATGCAATGATTTATAAGTTCATAAGTTCCAGTGTTAAAGTTACACGAGATGAGGGTTAAAGTTGCACTTTATCACTTGAAGTGATAAAAGAGCTGAATGTTATAGTTACATATTAATTCTGAAAAAATGCAACTTTACCGTATGTCATCTGTAACTTTAATATAGACTTAATTACATATGGTGAACTTATTTGATCCCCCCCCCTCTCTCTCTCTCTCTCTCTCTCTATATATATATATATATATATATATATATATATATATAGAGAGAGAGAGAGAGAGAGAGAGAGAGAGAGAGAGGTTCACATAAGGCCAACAATTCTTATAAGTTCATAAGTTCCAAGTTACACAAAAAGTGCTTAAAGTTACACGAGATGAGTGATAAAGTTGCACTTTTTCAGTTGAAGTGATAACAGTGATGAATGTTATAGTTACATATCAATTTTGAACAAATGCAACTTTAGCGTATGTCATTTGTAACGTTAATATAGACTTAATTACATATAGTGAACTTGATTGATCTCTTCTATATATATAGAGGTAGGTTCAAATAAGATCCACAATTTTTTAAAGTTTATATTGAAGTTACAGATGACATACGCTAAAGTTGCATTTGTATATATATCAATTTTGAACAAATGCAACACTAGCGTGTATATATATATATATATATATATATATATATATATATATATATATATATATATATATATATATATATATATATATATATATATATATATAGAGAGAGAGAGAGAGAGAGAGAGAGAGAGAGAGAGAGAGAGAGAGAGAGAGAGAGAGAGAGAGAGAGAGAGAGAGAGAGAGAGAGAGAGAGAGAGAGAGAGAGAGAGAGAGAGAGAGGTTCACATAAAGCCAACAACTCTTATAAGTTCATAAGTTCCAGTGTTAAAGTTACACAAAAGGTGCTTAAAGTTACACGAGATGAGTGTTAAAGTTGCTCTTTATCACTTGAAGTGATAAAAGAGTTGAATGTTATAGTTACATATCAATTCTGAAAAAATGCAACTTTAACGTATGTCATCTGTAACTTTAATGTAGACTTAATTACATATGGTGAACTTATTTGATCCCTTCTATATATATATATATATATATATATATATATATATATATATATATATATATATATATATATATATGTATCTAATGAAAAAATCAAATAACTATATTACATGCAGATGATACTTAAATGCAAACTGTACAATATCTTCACCAATATCATTCATAACTAGTTTTATCACCCGTGATGATTCACGGGTTAGTTTATAGTTGTGTTATATATAAATTGAAATAAAAGTAAAAATTATGAATTAGATATAATCCATATCTTATATGAACTCAAATTAAATATGTATTAGAAAAAGATTATTCGTGGTAGTATGTATGTGCATTATCCTACTGATTAACTAAAAAAATTGAAAGGAACATGATCATATTATCTTAAAAATTAATTAAAAGAAAAGAGAAATCGACCCCCCACCCTTTTATGGTCATAAACCCCGTTTTAGACCCACAACTTGTTTGACCGAACCCAAAATAACTCGTTAATCTAGAATCGAAACTCTAACCAACCCGTTCGTCAGTGAGAATTTATTAAAATTAAATAAAATATTATATTTGGATTTATAATCAATACTCCGTATTTTATATTACAAATATTCAATTTAATACAACTTTTTTTATCATTTAATTGTAAACTAATTTTAAAAATTGAATTAATTATTTTTTAAAACATAAGCATTATTATCAAAGTATACAATAATAATATTAAATTTTTAAAAAAAAAATTTAATGTTAAAAATATTTTGTTGGACGTAAAAAGTTTGTAAAAAATATATGAGCGTTCGAAACTATTTCTGACCCTAATCCGAACTGTGACTCGTATAGCCCAAATCATATTTGATCCGACCTCTATTTGGACCTGACTCGTATGACCCGACCCGCTGGACCCATTTGACAGGTATACATATTACGCTTCTGATCCGCTTTATTTTTTTAGGGGTTGAATAACTTTAATTGACGGTGTTAACCCTTGTCCGTAAAGTTAAAGATCAGAGTTCAAACCCATAAACGAAATTAAAAGCAAAGTCTGGGTACTAATCTTACCTTTAAATATCTTTCAATCAGTTTTGCTCTCAGTATTTTTAGACATATAAACTCTTTATAGGACCGTATACGTACATGATTAATTATTTAAATCAGTTAAAATATTTAGATTTAGTTTTGATGTTTGCAATCAAACCATTTTTAGGGTCGTGAACCCATCTTTTTGACCCACAACTCGTTTGACTGACCACAATATGATCCGTTAATTTAGGGTCGAAACCTGACCCAACCCATTCGACCCGTACGATCAGTGAGAATTTATTGAATTAATAAAATATTTAAATTCAACATTATATTTGGACCTTATAATTAAAAATTAAATACTCTGAATTACAAATATTCAATTTAATACAACCTTTTTTTTATCATTTAATAATAAAATAATTTTAAAATTTGAATTAATTATTTTGAAGCAG
The DNA here is from genome assembly GCA_958450325.1 of Agrostemma githago. Classification (NCBI taxonomy): domain Eukaryota; kingdom Viridiplantae; phylum Streptophyta; class Magnoliopsida; order Caryophyllales; family Caryophyllaceae; genus Agrostemma; species Agrostemma githago. The sequence continues at coordinate 20,640,197 of OY288254.1, read as the reverse complement.
AGACATTATTATTAAAGATTATAATAATAATAATACTTTTAAAATAATAAAATTATTTTTGTTGGACTTAAAAAGTTGGTAAAAAATATAGGCGTTCGAAACTATTTCTGATCCTAATCCTAACCCGATCCCTTGACCCGTATAACCCGACTCATATTTGATTCGACCCCTATTTGGATTCGGCCTGTATGACCCGGTCTGCTGGACTCGTTTGATAGGTTTTCATATTACGCTCCCACCTTATTTTTTGCGGGGTTGAGTAACGTTAATTGGCGGTGTTAATTTTCAACCATTAACCGCAAAGTTCGGGTGCTAATCTTACCCTTAGAGCATTCAAAATGGAAGCACTTAAAAATAAGTTCTTCCTTGCCATGTATATTCACAATCTCAATTCTTCCTTGCCATGGAAACATATTGACAATCTCAATAATTAAGAACTTTTATTCATAATGGAAGAACTTTTTGAAAAAAGTTCTTAGATTTATTCAATTATTTTTTTGAAGTAAAAAATATCTAAAAATTATTATTAGGTTTAATTTCTATTGGCTAGCTCTACTTTTTAGGTCTAAGAACTTAGTTCTTAAAATCAAACTTAATTTATCAAATGAAGGACAAACAAATGTCAAAAAGCTCCCATTGTTGTTCCTCTTAGATATGTTTCAATCAATTTTGATGTTTTTGGACATATAAATCCTAGGATTGAATACATAAATGATTAATTAGACATGTAATTTATTATTTTTCATTTATTTTTCGATGACATCAATCTATGTATATTATATTTGTATTACGATTGTTGCATGACGATAATTTCGGTATTAAAAATTAATAATGTAATATCAACTTTTGTATTCTAAAAATAAAAAAATAAAAAATTATTTAAATATATTTAAGAAACTATCAGTTAATATTTATAATAATTTTAAATGAATAAATTTTTTACATAAATTTTAATCAAATAATGATATTACATAAATGTTACTCCCTCCGTATCTATATGTTCGTCCACTTTCATTATAATACTCCACCCGTATATTAAACAAAGTGGGCAAACATATAGATACGGAGGGAGTACATTAATTGAATTGAGTTGATCATTTATGTACGTAGGATAATAATCAATTTTTATTTTAAGTAATTCTGATTGCAAAAGTTTATAATGACATATTATTATGCCCCATAAGCGAAGGAGTGCATCCATGCCGCCATGTCAGCAGTAGATGCACTCAATATATATATATATATATATATATATATATATATATATATATATATATATAGAGAGAGAGAGAGAGAGAGAGAGAGAGAGAGAGAGAGAGAGAGAGAGAGAGAGAGAGAGAGAGAGAGAGAGAGAGAGAGAGAGAGAGAGAGAGAGAGAGAGAGAGGAGGGTTCTTATGAGTCCTTCTATATATTTGAGTCCCTAAGTCCTTCTATCATCCATTGGATGATAATACAATGAATGGATGAGATGGATTAAGATTTTGCATTAAAAAAACAAGATATTGTTTCCTAATTTGAAGAAGTGTAACATCCAACAAAATAAGAAACACAATCACTATTTCAATAATTATGTGTAAGGCGTATTTATTAGAGTAACACGTTTGTAACATTGAAGTAACATAAAGTATCTATTAGAATAACAGGTTTGTAACGTAGTAACACAAAATATCTATTAGAGTAACACGTTTCTAACGTTGGAGTAACACAAAGTATCCATTAGAGTAACACGTTTGTAACGTAGTAACACAAAGTATCTATTAAAGTAACACGCTTCTAACGTTGGAGTAACATAAAGTATCTATTGGAGTAACACGTTAGTAACGTTGGAGTAACATTATTATTCATATGTTGAGTTAATAATTATGTTCAGTGTTGGGGTATATAACTCTGAAATCAATTTAAGCATATTTGCATGATGTTCATTAGAGTAACACTAAACTTTAACAGAGTAACAGTTTTATACAATAAGAGTAACACAAAATAAATTAAGGAGAGGAGAAGATATGCGGTAAATTATTATTTTTAGTTCTATATAATAACAATTTTTTTTTTTAAAATGAAAATCTTAATTGTGAAGAAATATGTGTGTGAGAGACGGTAATTATTTTTTATAGAAGAGATATTAAATGATGAGTAATATAAGGAGAGAGAGAGAGAAAGAAATATTTACCAAATATAGTCACTTGCTTTAATTACTCAAACAAATCACAACCATCAATCTCTTTCTAATCCAAGAGATGTGGTGAGAACTCACGGACTCAATTTTAAAAGGTGGACTCAATTGATCCTTCCTCTATATAGAAGTGGGATCAGGTGAGTCCCTTTATACATGTTGTATATATATAGAGGAGGGCTCCGGTGAGGCAGGGCAACTCCTTACACCCATAGAGGCAGCATCTGGACCATTAGATTAAGATCTGATCTAACGATCCAGATTAAAAGATTAAAAACACGCGCTGCTCCTCTCCACCTTCTAAAACCCTATCATTTGAACACTACTACTTTCTCTCTCTACTCTGAAATTCTAAAAAACACGCGCTTCTCCTCTGCACTTCAATGGCTAGTAACTCTGCATCTTTAATGGCGACTGATTCTTCATCAAAGCGTCGAAAATTAGATACAAATGAAAAACTTTCAATTTCACCTTCAATTACTTCAGATTTAGGTCAGAAAATTTCTATTTATTTTAAAATTCAATTTCAGATTTTAAGTCTGATTTGAATTTAGAATTGTATTAATTATCAAATTTGTATTTCATCATTTTTTGAATGCAGTAAATTGTCAAGAAACAACTGCAACATGTTCAATGATGGGCGATTCTAATATATTAGGTAAAATATTTCATTAATTCATTTATTTTTCAATTTTAGTTTATATTACTTCATCAATTTAATTGTTCAAGTTTTCATAGAGACGTATCTTATATTGTTTGGTTCATATTTAAAGCAGTTGCTGCTTTGATGTACACAAGTTAATATCTGTTGTACATGTTGATAATGTTCATAATTAAAGCAGTTGCTGCTTTGGTGTAGATAACTGAGTATCTGTTTAACATGTTGATAATTGTTCATAGTTAAAGCAGTTGCTGCTTTGGTGTAGATAACTGAGTATCTGTTGTACATGTTGAGAATTGTTCATAATTAAAGCAGTTGCTGCTTTGGTGTAGATAACTGAGTATCTGTTGTACATGTTGAGAATTGTTCATAATTAAAGCAGTTGCTGCTTTGGTGTAGATAACTGAGTATCTGTTGTACATGTTGATAATGTTCATAGTTAAAGCAATTGCTGCTTTGGTGTAGATAACTGAGTATCTGTTGTACATGTTTAAAATTGTTCATAGTTAAAGCAGTTGCTGCTTTGATGTACATAACTTAATATTTGTTGTACATGTTGAGAACTGTTCATAGTTAAAGCAGTTGCTGCTTTGATGTATATAACTTAATATCTGTTGTACATGTTTGGAATTGTTCATAATTTTGATGTAGAATTTAATATTATGTGTTAAATTTACATAGATACTCCCGAACCTAAGCAAGATTTGAAGATGCCAAGTTGTTCGAAAGACTTGAAACCTTATGTGGGTCAAATTTTTAAGGATTTGGAAGAAGCATTTCAATTTTATTCCAAGTACGCAACTGCTGGTGGCTTCATTCCTAGGAAGAGTGCTGGACGCACTAGTCGTGGTATTGTTAAAAAAAAGTACATTGTCTGTAATAAAGAAGGTGATTATGAATATAAGGGACAACAGCAAAGAAGGGAGATAACAAGAATTCTTTGTATGGCCAGAATCATCTTGGACAGAACATCTGATGGGAAATATAAAATCACAGAATTTATTGAAGGACATAACCATCCTTTGAACACACCTTCCACGATGATGCACCTTAAAAGGGCAAGGAAACTCACCATTTTGCACAAAAAGATGATCATTGACAACTCCATGGTGAACCAAGGTGCCGTTAAAACATTCAGAATGTTCAAGCAGTTCGTAAAGGGTTATAAGTATGTAGGTGCATCGAAGGTTGATTTTAAAAATTTTGGTAGAGATATAAAGAAGTTCATCAAGGACTCTGATGGACAGATGTTCATTGAGATTCTTATGAAAAAGAAAGCCCTCTGTGACTCTTTTTATTTCGACTTTGATGTTGATGATGAACAAAGGATCACTCGTTTATTTTGGGCTGACCCTATAATGATAAAGAACTACATGTTATTTGGTGATATGGTGTCTTTCGACACTACGTATAAAATGAATAAGTACAACATGATCTTTGCTCCCTTCACGGGTATAGATCATCACAAGAAATGTGTCACATTTGCTGCTGGCCTTGTTGAGAGAGAGAATGGTGAGCGCATTTCTTATTGCTATCTTTGTCATTTTTTTTGTTTTGAAGATAATACGTGATGCACATAAGCAATTTTATAATACTCTCTCCTCAATGCACATGCAAGTAACGACTTTGCTTGGCTGTTTGAAAACTTTATAAAGGCAATGGGAGGTACTTTTCCTTCATTCATTATCACTGATCAGGATTTGGGAATTAAAGCTGGGGTGAAGGAGGTTTTTGGAAGCCACACATTTCACAGATTGTGCATGTGGTACATCATGAAGAAAGTAACAGATAAAGTGGGTTCAAAAATATGCACTGATCGAAACAGATTTTCTCAAGGATCTAAATGCTGCTGTTTGGGGTGAGGATGTAAACCTAACTCAGTTTGAACAGATGTGGCAGGATCTTATTACTAAGTACAATCTTGAGGAAAATGAGTGGCTTCAGGATATATTTGATATGCGAGAGAAGTGGATACCAGCTTACCACCTTGACCTGTTTCTTTCAGGGTTGATGAGGACAACTTCAAGGTCTGAGTCTGAGAATAACTTCTTCAACAACTTCACGAATCCTCATCTGACACTTGTTGAGTTTTACATGAGGTTTGACAGTGCCATTGATGCCCAAAGATGGGAGCAGTCCAAGCTGATTGCTGAATCTAAGAGCACTTCTGCTGCTTTGATAAGTCTATTTTCTCTTGAAAAACATGCTTCTGAAATCTACACACGAACTGTCTTCTATGACTTGCAGGAAGAGTTAAAGGCATCCATGTACAATTGTGGTGTTGATGAGATTATAAAGGAGGATGGTGTTGAACATATATCTATACAGGATAACATCAAAAATAGGGTATATGTAGTTGACTATACACCTGCAGAAGAGAAAATTGTTTGTGCCTGCAAGATGTTCGAGTAGCGTGGATTGTTGTGTCGTCATGCTCTTTGGGTTTTGAAAGAAAGAGGTGCCAAAAGGATACCTAATTCATATCTACTTCCTCGTTGGAACAAGTTTGCAACATCCAAGGAAATGTTTGATGCAAATGGCACACTTCTTTCTGATCATCGGTCATCAGATGGAATAAAAACAAAGATTGCAGAATTATGGACTGAAATTTTTGATTGTGTGACTGTGGTTGAGAACAAGGAAGAGAAGGTGGATGAACTCTTAGAAGTAGTGAGAGCATTCAAAGAGAAGGTTGTGGAAGAAGGAACAAACCGGCGAAATGACAAGAGGTCTGAGATTGAGTTTTTGATGGGTGCCACTATTCCCACTGACATTAAGATCTTGCCTCCAAAACAATGTAAAACTAAAGTTTCTGGAAGGCGACTTATTTCATCTAAAGAAAAAGCCATGAAAGAACATAAGAAGCCTCCTCGGAAGTGCAATGCTTGTGGAGAGATGGGATACCATGATTCAAGAAATTGTCCTGGCAAAGTTTAATCATAATGCATTCTCTTAATTTTACTCAATTTTAATATATTCTAAATATAATAAATTGAAAATTGAAAATGATTTATTATATGAACATCTGTTTTGACGTACATCTGTTTACACAAGAATTCTGTTTATACCATGGTTTGAATTTATGTTCAGCAATTCTACTTATACAACAGAATTAGATGGTTAAAACAGTGTCTGTTTTGACGGACATCTGTTTATACATATCGATATTTTTACATAGGTAAAACAGTGTCTGAATTGATGTACATAAGTTGATATCCATTGCACATATTCACAATTAGTACATTGTCAAAGCACCGTCTGTTTTGATATATATAACTTGATATCTGTTGCACATGTTCAAAATCTGTAATAGTTAAAGCACCGTCTGTTTTGATGTACATAACTTGGTATCTATTGCACATGTTCAAAATCTGTAAATAGTTAAAGAACCGTCTGTTTTGATGTACATAACTTGATATCTGTTGTACATGTTGATATTTTTAGACAGTAAAAATAGTGTCTTTTTTGATGTACATAAGTTGATATCAGTTGTACATATTGATATTCTTACATAGTAAAAATAGTGTCTATTTTGATGTACATAAGTTGATAATCTGTTGCACATGTTTACAATTTATGCATAGTTATAACAGTACATGTTTTGATGTACATAACTTGGTATCTATTGCATATGTTCAAAATCTGTAAATAGTTAAAGCACCGTCTGATTTGATGTACATAACTTGATATCTGTTGTACATGTTGATATTTTTAGATTGTAAAAATAGTGTCTGTTTTGATGTACATAAGTAGATATCAGTTGTACATATTGATATTCTTACATAGTAAAAATAGTGTCTATTTTGATGTACATAAGTTGATATCTGTTGCACATGTTTACAATTTATGCATAGTTATAACAGTATATGTTTTGATGTACATAACTTGGTATCTATTGCACATGTTCAAAATCTGTAAATAGTTAAAGCACCGTCAGATTTGATGTACATAACTTGATATCTGTTGTACATGTTGATATTTTTAGATTGTAAAAATAGTGTCTGTTTTGATGTACATAAGTAGATATCAGTTGTACATATTGATATTCTTACATAGTAAAAATAGTGTCTATTTTGATGTACATAAGTTGATATCTGTTGCACATGTTTACAATTTATGCATAGTTATAACAGTATATGTTTTGATGTACATAACTTGGTATCTATTGCACATGTTCAAAATCTGTAAATAGTTAAAGCACCGTCTGTTTTGATGTACATAACTTGATATCTGTTGTACATGTTGATTTTTTTAGACAGTAAAAATAGTGTCTGTTTTGATGTACATAAGTAGATATCAGTTGTACATATTGATATTCTTACATAGTAAAAATAGTGTCTATTTTGATGTACATAAGTTGATATCTGTTGCATATGTTTACAATTTATGCATAGTTATAACAATATATGTTTTGATGTACATAACTTGGTATCTATTGCACATGTTCAAAATCTGTAAATAGTTAAAGCACCGTCTGTTTTGATGTACATAACTTGATATCTGTTGTACATGTTGATTTTTTTAGACAGTAAAAATAGTGTCTGTTTTGATGTACATAAGTAGATATCAGTTGTACATATTGATATTCTTACATAGTAAAAATAGTGTCTATTTTGATGTACATAAGTTGATATCTGTTGCACATGTTTACAATTTATGCATAGTTATAACAGTATATGTTTTGATGTACATAACTTGGTGGTATCTATTGCACATGTTCAAAATCTGTAAATAGTAAAAGCACCGTCTGATTTGATGTACATAACTTGATATCTGTTGTACATGTTGATATTTTTAGACAGTAAAAATAGTGTCTTTTTTGATGTACATAAGTAGATATCAGTTGTACATATTGATATTCTTACATAGTAAAAATAGTGTCTATTTTGATGTACATAAGTTGACATCTGTTGTACATGTTTACAATTTATGCATAGTTATAACAGTATATGTTTTGATGTACATAACATGGTATCTATTGCACATGTTCAAAATCTGTAAATAGTAAAAGCACCGTCTGATTTGATGTACATAACTTGATATCTGTTGTACATGTTGATATTTTTACATAGTAAAAATAGTGTCTATTTTTACATAACTTTGTTATTATGGGAAATGATGCTTTTAATGCGTGGAGCATTTAATGACATACCTTCCCCAAAAAGTACCTTCCCCAGTACAAATTAATTACAGTATAACGCGTGGATCATTTCAAATTAATGACAGTTTTCACATTCACAGTATAAAAACACATCCACACACACGCAAACACATCCATAATCCTTCCGTTCCCTACTACAACCCTACAACTATCAAAATATTATCATCTAATTTATAAATATAATATTTTACAATATTTTATAATTCAAATATTATCATCCGCAACTACTATAAGATGTTCATGGAGTTATTTCATCACGAACTATTCCAAAAAAAATCTTTAGTTGATTTGTCTTTAGTACCTCAGATGAATTGGTGCAAGTTCAAGTCCTGTGTTGATCTGTTATCAACACAGGGTTATATGATACCGTTATAGTCCCTTGAATGGTACAAAGCCGTGAGGGTATAACGTGTCGAAACTAGAGACGACATTCTTCGGTTTCATCAAGGGTACAACTTCAAGATGTGTTGGAGAATTGGGTTTCACATCTTACCACACCCTTAAACTGATCCCTAAATGTCTTAACCAATTGACAATACTTATCAGATTTATCATCATATTCAGCGAGAACCACGTCAATTTGTCCCATAGTGATTTACTGACGTTGTTCTCGCTGAATATGATGATAAATCTGATAAATCTATCGTCATTTGGTTAAGACATTTAGGGATTAGTTTAAAGGTGGTAAGATGTCAAACCCAATTCTCCACACACATCTTAATTAACCAGAAGGAGGGTGGAGATTTATCCAAGAGGAACTTCATCGTTTACATATGCTCTGTTTTTATACATGGGAGTGTTAGTTCAATTCCTAGCTTAAAGATACTGATATGTGGCAGGGAAATGCAACTGAGCAAATAAACAAGTACTTTGATGCTTAGTTCAGTTGTACTTGTAATCTTTCGTTTTCTTTTAGGTGCTGAAAAGTGTTATGTGCAAGTAATATAGAAATATGTACAATGAACCACTTTAATATGTACCTTTTGTTTTTTAATTAAAAATATGACAATACATACGGAGTAATTATATAGTGTATACTCTATATAATTTATGATTTGACAATATATACGGAGTAATTGATGTACATAGGTTGATATCTTTTGGATATGTTCACAATTTGTACATTGTCAAAGCACCGTCTTTTTTGATGTACATAAGTTTATATCCGTTGCACATATTCACAATTGGTACATTGTCAAAGCACCGTCTTTTTAGATGTACATAACTTGATATCTGTTGTACATGTTGATATTTTTAAATATTTAAAGTAGTGTCTGTTTTGATGTACATAAGTTAACATATGTTGTACATATCAATAATTTTACATAATTAAAACAGTGTTTGAATTGATGTACATAAGTTGATATCCGTTGCACATGTTCACAATTTGTAAATAGTTAAAGCACATAATATAACTTGGTATCTATTGTACATGTTGATATTTTTACATATTTAAAGTAGTGTATGTTTTAAAGTACATAACATAAAATATATTGTACACGTTATTTTCACAATTTGTACATTGTCAAAGCACTGTTTGTTTTTGTATACATAAGTTACTTTGTACTGAACATAAGTTGGTATATACAATTGTTTCAAAATGATTCAAGCACTGTAAGTAATAATTATATACATGGGAAATGATGCTTTTAACGCGTGGAGCATTTAATGACATACCTTCCCCAGAAAATAACTTCCCCAGTACAAATTAATGACAGTATAAAAACACATCCACACACACCCAAACACATCCATAATCCTTCCATCGCCTACTACAACTATCAAAATATTATCATAAGCGTTAAAAGTATTTTTATTAATGAGAAATAAAGATGTTCATTGAGTTATTTCATCATGCACTATTCAAAAAAAAATCTTTAGTTGATTCGTCTTTAGTACCTCAGATGAATTGGTGCAAGTTCAAGTTTTGTGTTGATCTGTTATCAACACAGGGGTATGTGATACTGTTATAGTCTCTTGAATGGTACAAAACCATGAGGGTATAATGTGTTGAATATACCCGGGTTGAGTTCCCCAGGTCGAGATTTAATAGTCTCCCGAGAAGAAGCAAGGATAAAATCTGCCTGTATCACAAACGGGAAGTTTGTGACCATTGAGGTGGGGAGGAAAGCGAAAACTCCAATTGAAGACGTTCCTCTTTGTAGCATGTTTCCAAATGGGAATGCAAGCGAGATTATCCATTTTTCAACTTGATTTCTACTAGCAACTCTCCCTTCGTCCTTCACAAAGAATGCCTGTCTCCACATATTATACTGGCATTTCTCGTCGACACTCTTTGACGTTGCACTATCTGCGTGTACATAAAGCTGTTTCAGCTTGTTTAGGAATAGAAGTAGCTCGGGATGAAGCGTGGACAATTCTTCCTTCACTGAATTCACCTTGTCTTCCTCGGAGTAATATGTATAACTTGTTGAGATATGTAAATCTAATATGGAGATATGTACATGTAACATTTACATATATACATTACGTACTAGAAATATGTACACAAGGAATTATTAACGCAATTCAACAGAAAATTTGATTCAATTACTGTATGTACAGCAAAGTTACAAATGTATTAATTTCGTAAAGATGTGTTATGTACAACTAATATAGAAATATATACACTAGTAAAATGATATGCATAATTAATAATATAGTGTATATAACTTATCATTTGAAGCTAGTAAAATGTCCACTCTTAAGTATCTTACATTGATTATGTAGTATAGATGATATGTAAATATATAAATTTGTAATGTCAAATTTGATACTTCGTATATAAATAAGGAATTATTATTAATGATTCAACCATTGTAAGGATGCTTTTGATACAATTCGTATAGACGGTTTTATGTATAGATGCTTTTGATACGGAGTGCTCGTATAATTTCGGGAAAGGACTTTTTCATTTATACCTTCTCCATGTATACCTTCTTTTTCTCATTTACAGTATAAGTTAATTTGTACTGAACATAAGAAATGCATATAAGTTGATAAACGGGTTTACATAAGTTACTTTCTGAATAAACGGGAGTTCCTACCACAACCATAAGTAGACATTCCTAAAACAGTACTTATGAATGAAAATCCCAAAACATACAAATGGTTGGCTAATTAATCACTGCATAGAATAAGTCATTCAATCATGAAAATTTCTTCTTGGCTATAGAGAATTTTACTTAATCTACATCCTTTTAAATAATCTCTTAATGAAAAATGTGATCTGTAATCTTCCTCTTCCGTAGATTCAATAATCTTCTAATGTTCATTTTCTTCAGATCCAAGTTGAAAGCTGTGCAATAATTTTCTAGCATGCATATTGTTCGTCAAATAACATCTACATCTCTTGGAAACTTCAAATCCATCTCTACGAACAGTAGTCATTCCTTTAATATGAGTTGTTCCCAATCTTCTATTATAATCTATATTCCATTTAGGTGCATCGGACCGTAATAGAAACATTTGGGACCACCTCTTGCAAACAATAGCCATGTTCGCTTTGTCATAATCAGAGGGAAGCCTTTGAAAGATTTTTTCCATGAAATCTTCATTGCACATTACTTCAATTGTTGATGAAAATCGTCTTCCATGTATTTCAACTTCATGATGATGATTATAAATGAAAGATAGATGATTAATTTTCTGTTCCTTGCTCTTATTAATGGTTGTTACTCTATCTTCAATTTCATTATTCTTCGCCCATCCCTTACACAATATTTTCATGGTGTTATTAATGGGATGAAGAGAAAAAGGTGAAATAGAAAAATGTATAAACAAGTACTGTAAAAGATAGGGTACTGCAGAAATCTTTGAATTTACTGAATAGTCTTCGTATTAATTGCCTACCCCAGCTTGCTTTTTTACGCGTGGACATACATTACTTTACCAACCCCATCTCATACCTACCCCAGTTATACCTTCCCCACCTAGACTTTATTATGTCTTTAGATGGAATATGAATTTATACATTACGTAGTGGAATATACTGTATGTCTTTTGATGTAAAGTGTGATGTAAATTGGAATATAAATTTAAATTTTAAAATACATAGTTAAAATAGTGTTTGTTTTGGTGTACATAAGTAGATATCTGTTGTACGTATTGATATTTTTACATAGTAAAAATAGTGTCTATTTTGATGTACATAAGTTGATCTCTGTTGCACATGTTCGCAATTTATGCATAGTTATAACAGTGTATATTTTGATGTACATAACTTGGTATCTATTGCACATGTTCAAAATCTGTAAATAGTAAAAGCACCGTCTGATTTGATGTACATAACTTGATATCTGTTGTACATGTTGATATTTTTAGATAGTAAAAATAGTGTCTGTTTTGATGTACATAAGTAGATATCAGTTGTACATATTGATATTCTTACATAGTAAAAATAGTGTCTATTTTGATGTACATAAGTTGATATCTGTTGCACATGTTTACAATTTATGCATAGTTATAACAGTATATGTTTTGATGTACATAACTTGGTATCTATTGCACATGTTCAAAATCTGTAAATAGTAAAAGCACCGTCTGATTTGATGTACATAACTTGATATTTGTTGTACATGTTGATATTTTTACATAGTAAAAATAGTGTCTATTTTTACATAACTTTGTTATTATGGGAAATGATGCTTTTAACGCGTGGAGCATTTAATGACATACCTTCTCCAAAAAGTACCTTCCCCAAAAAGTACCTTCCTCAGTACAAATTAATTACAGTTTTCACATTGACGATATAAAAACATACAATTGTACTTGGACACGTTTGTCATTTTGGGAAAGGATGCTCTTGACCATCAACATTTATATTCTTTCATACTATACTACACCAGTTATACCTTCCCCATGTACACCTTTTTTTTTCTAATTAATGACTTTTTGCCATTTACAGTATAAAGTGACGAAAGCACACCCACAAGCACACCCACACCCACAATACATTCCTCTTTGCATTATTTAATTAGAAATAATTATAATTATTCATCAAGTACCATGCAAATAAATTCTTTAGCTGATTTGTCTTTAGTACCTTAGATGAATTAGTGCAAGTTAATGAACATATAATTTGCACCAATTCATCTGAGGTACTAAGGAAAAATTTGCTAAAGATTTTATTTGAATTGGAGTTGGGGTATTAAATACTCACAAAGGGAGTTTAGTCTTCTATGTTTTGTTGTTTTACTGTACATAATAGGTATAGCACTGTCAAAGTATAGAGTAAGAGTATTATTTTAACCATAAAAAACTATTTTTAATATTCTAAAGTAATCATGACTTTTTCATACTCAACTACCCCAGGCGACTTTTCATTTCAAAGTATTGATTATGGTATACTCTATTAAGTTGTAGTACATATTGAATTAAAGTAATGTTACATAACTTACGATTTGTTGTATATAAGTTGTACTGCACATATTCAAAGGTATAGCACTGCCGATTCTATATTTAAACTATTATTAATGGTGTGTTTTAAAATTGTTTTAATGTTAATGTAATTTATGTATATTAAATTAGTAAGTATACTATGTACATAAAGTTATACTGTGTTGTACATAAACTTATACTGTGTTTTGGTGTACATAAGTAAATGTGCGTTGTACATGATACATGTATGAAAGCAGTGTTTTTTTAAAGGATATATGTACATATAAAATGCTATACTTGAAGTACATATAGAGTATACCCACTCCGAAGTACAGTAATGATAACTGCAAAGTAATGATGAATTTTTCATCCTCGAGTACCACAGCCGACTTGTCATTTCAGAGTAAAGATGATTTTTGCATCTACTGACGTCAGTTGCATATACAAGACTATTCAAATTTTGTTTATATAAGGCAGTATATATATATATATATATATTAAATTAGAGACTTTTTTATTGTACATAACATACGACATAATTTATACGAGTATTGCACATAACTTTTTTGTATTACTTGATTATATTGATTATATTTACTTGATTATATTTTCAGACATATAGACATTTTTTTATTGCACATATTCATATACATAATTTATACGAGTATTGCACATAACTTTTTTGTATTACTTGATTATATTGATTATATTTTCAGACATATAGACATTTTTTTTATTGCACATATTCATATATATATATATATATATATATATATATATATATATATATATATATAATTGTCTCTTTAGGGTTATTAAAATTATGTGTATCAAATCTTTAGATAATGACAAGCTTTGAACTACAATTCAGCCGAATACGTAACAAGTTCAAGGAGTAGCAAGCCAAGAAACACGTCAGCCCAAGTGAGCATCAATGGCCTCGAGGGTACATAAAAGAAATCATACAAAGAAAACTAAGTACAATACATCATTAATGCAAAGTTGAGTACAAATTAGATTTGTCCCCTTAAGCGTGCTTCTCTTTAATTGTAATTGTCCTCACGTGTTGACCCATACATGTGACCCTCAAAGGAGGAAATGTGCTTTTGTTGCTGCATTTATGGGCCAAGGAATTGTGCCTAATCGGACAATGTCTTTTCTCCTTGAATATGCACACCTCAAACTTGCAACCTGTTTTGCTCCCAATTCAGTTAACTTTTAACAAAGTTGTCTTAAACTTATTTATAGATAATCAGTAGTAGATTAAAAGTCCAAAAATAAAATGAATTTGTATTACTTGATTAATTTCTTTATGTACAACATATAATACCCTATGTACACTGAAAATTACTTTATGTACACTTCAAATTTTAATATCCTATGATGGTTAAAGCAGTGTCCGTTTTGATGCACATAAGTTAATATTTGTTGTACATGGTGAAATTTGTACATGGATAACTAGTTGAGATATGTACATCTCATTTGGAATTATGTAAAATTGATAATCACCATTTCCATTCTTTACCACATCTACTCCTTTCTCTATGAACCTTAACAAATTGGGGGTATTGATCATATCGACTAATGTTTTAATGAATAGAGCATACTAATCATATCGATTGAACTGGAAGTTATTCACCAAAAATTGCATGCATACTCAGTACAGATCAGTACTACCAAGAACACATACGTCAAATACGTAATTAACATTCATACTATAATCAGTTCATTCCAAAATGTAAGTGATCAATAATTCCAAAGTAGGATTAGAATTACAATCCGAGTTAACAGTAACTGCATATGCACAAAAATTCATATGCTTGCAAAATAACATCCATATCCTAGGGTTCCTCGATCACTTACCTAGATCATCTTTTCAAGGGTAGAAGTTTGGGTAAATCTGCCACAAGGCCTCCAGGCAGATCTCATAGTGGCAGATTTCCGTCATGTCCGCCAAATATCCACCCTCTCCCCTCAACGTCAGGGGAACCATCCTGTAGTCCGTGTTCCTGGACAGATATTGGTCATCCATCCAAGAGGCAACCCAACAGTGAGGTCCGTCGTATGGATGAATCTGCATCCCCATTTCAGGTTTGCCTTTTCCGAAGTCTTCAAAGGCTCGTTGCAGCTTATACGCGTGGAGGTAGTTCTGATAACCGCTCTTGAAACAAATGACTGCAGTTCTGGTGAAGATCGGGCCATTTGGACTGGAAATCCACTTTAGCATAATCTTCTCCACCGGATAACCCAAGGCAGTTAACATGTTCCTTAAACCAGTTAGTGATCTACTAGTATGTAAATAGGTACAGTATATACTAATCTATGTACAACAAAACTACCAGTTATTTAATACAGTATGTAAATATTGTACTTAAATAATACAGTATGTATTAATCTATCCCAACAATTTATGTAAAATTAAAATAGTATAGATTTATCTATTAGTTATGTACAAAAACACAATTTATCTAATAAATGCTTTGTATATGATTTCTTATTCAATGCACGTAAGTATTTATCACAAAAATTAACCTGTTCCTTAAACCAGTTAGTGATCTACTGGTAACCTTGTTATCAACCACCTCAAATGGTAAATTTGCAATAATGCATTTAGGAGGGTACATCAGTTCTACATACATTTTTTTGGGTTTTATTTTTTATTTTTTTTTTAAAATTTTCAAAGTTTAACTACTCTCAATCTTAACTTGAGGAGTATATATATAACTGATTGAAAGTCCACTCAACCACCTTTGTAATTATTACTTATGCAATTTTGAGATATTTATTTATTGCATGATAGACACGTTTTAATTCACCCATGAAATACCTCATTTACCAAAGTTAATAATTGTGTCCAATAGAATCCAGAATTTATGTGTGTACAGACTATTCACCTTTACTTCAATTTTAATTTATGTACTACATCTAACGCATTTTATACATTGGTAAATCACTGCCTTATACATTAATAAGTTTCTTTGTACATAATCTGTCTTATATACATTTTATACATTGGTCAATTCTTTGCTCTATACATTTTATACACATTTCACTCTCTTATACATTGAAATTTATGTACCACGAACCTTCTGTTTTGGTGCACATAATCTGTCTCAGAACATTAAAAAATTAAAAACTTGTGCTATAAAATCCCACATTCTCAACAAATTCTCAATTTGTCTCTCTGTTTCCCTCTCTTTTTGTGTGTCTCTCTCTGTATCCCTTTTTCTCTCTTCCTTTCTCAACAAAAGATGAATATTACATGTGATGGAAAGATATACGATATTAGGCAACAACATAAACTGTGGTTTGCTTCTCAAAAGAAGGAGAAGTTGCCTTTTATATTTACCGATTCTCATGGACCTATTTCAAGTCCATATGTTGAATCACTTGAAAAGGTTTTTGAAAATGAAAATATAATGGAAATAATTTTCAGAAAGGTCAACCCTACTTTTAGAAAGAAAGAGTTTGCAAAATTGAGTCTTGTTTGCAAGAGATGGGCTAAAATACTTTTGGCACATCCTCATTCTCTTCTCTTAGAAATGGAGTACAGTATGAGTGTGCATGCAAGCATTAACAATGGATTACTTTCTCTTCATAGGAATGGTGTCTTGCTGTTAAAGGAATGCAGATGCTATTTGACTAAAGATCTGCTTTGTAGAGATATGCTACACTATATGCAACTTCGACTTGCATCTCCAGAAGATGTAGTTCATCTTCATGGTTCTTCTCCTGAAGATTTTCGTCGATCATCTACCTTTGCTGAATATCTGTTTGAGCCAACAAATTTTTATCCAGATATATAAGTGTATTTTGTTTTTTCCTTATATATGTAATGTTTGAACTATATGAAAGATGAATCTCAAGTTAATTTGAACTTATGTACACTTGTTATAAAATTATTTACTTATCACGCGTTTTTATATGTATTTGTACATAAGGCTATGTTTGACGGATTATGAGTGCTTCAGTAAACATAAATCTAATTAGAATAACTTATGTACAACAATTATAGAAATATGTACACCATGTTCACGGTTATTACTATGACTAATATGTAAAGCTGATGTGTAAGTATGTACATTATGTATTGATCTGTATACTATGCAAAAACTACCCATATAAGAATAAATAAGGTTAAGGGTTTCATGACCCGTTTACCAATGACACAAACACAAACAGGATACAACCTGATCTGTTTGCTGGGTCTAAATGCATGTAAAAGTTTATTACACATATAGTGTATATAATAGATATGATATACATAGTTTATATAAATGACATACTTTATATACATAGTGTATATAATTGTGTTCAACTGCCCCATAAATTTAATTAGAACAACTTATGATTTGATTCCAGTAATATGTAAGTAGATAAGTTATATACAACAATTATAGAAATATGTACAACCTTGGTTCTTGGTTATTATTATGACTAATATGTACAGTTGATATTTAAATATATACATTATGTATTGATGACTAATATGTACTTGTTTCAATATGTACATTATTTTTAATATAACCGTGTAAAAGCTTTTTATATATATATACAACCGTGACTTTTTCGATGTACATAAGTTACTATATGTTGCACATGTTGGAATTTGTACATGGTTATAGAAATGTTTGCTTTGATGTACATATGTACATTATGTATTGACAAAACTACCCGTATAAAAGCTTTTTGTATGATTTCTTATTCAATGCATAGATACATTGTATATAATAGATACGTAGGATATACATAGTTTAAAATACAGTGTATAAAATATTAACGTTAATAATAATAATAATAATAAAGTAGTACTCGGTATTATACACATTATTTTGAAATATAGTAATTGCTCATCATATAACATAATATCTGTTGCATAGTTTAAACAGGATCTGTTTTGATGTACATAACATAATATCTGTTGTATTTGTCAATTTTTTACATAGTTAAAACAGTGACTGAATTGATGTACATAAGTTAACATATATTGTACATGTCGTTATTTTTACATAGTTAAAACAGTGTCTGAATTGATGTACATAAGTTGATATCTGTTGCACATGTTCACAATTTGTACATTGTCAAAGCACCGTATAATAATAATTAATTAATTAATAATAATAATAATAAAGTACTCCGTATTAGACACATTATTTTGAAATATAGTACTAGTACTCAGTATTCCACTACTCTAGGACGTATTTATGACGTATTAGGACTTTTTGAAAATGACGTATTATTAAGAGTTTGGAAATAACTATTGAGAATTCCTATAATCACTTCAACAGTCATTTGACAACTACTAGTATTGCATAATTTGAACTATTTCACTTCAACTACTGAGAATTCCTATAATCACTTCAACTATTTCAAAAAGTGCATCACTTCACAACAATTTGAAAAATCAAGTACAGAGTAATTTTTGAAGTACTGTAATTTATATCGATCATCTTCAACGATTATTTGGTGAGTGATATGTTCTTGATTCTTTGCATGCCATAACTACTGGTTTTTCGAACGATTTTGTGAAATTTACAGTAAAGTAAAATTGCAATCTTTTATTCTTTGAAGATTAGGTCTTTTATTCGCGTTATTTATAAAGTACATATGTAGTTTTGTTTGTTATGTTTTTGATTTTTAGAGTGATTTTGTTGAAAATTAGGGTTAAGTAATTCACGAGACAAGATGAAATCAAACCTGGAGAAGACTGCACCAAAGAGGAAAACTGATAAAAAGGAGAAAGGTACAATTTAAATTATGTACAATGAAATTATACTGATTTTGTGTTCTTTATTCGTAGCTGAATGTAAAAGGAGGCGAACTGAAGAAAAGGATACAGACTCTGATAATTATGAAGAAACATCAGACAAACAATTATGTTTGATAACAGACGCAGATAAAGGTATATTCATTAAATAGACTACTATGTTTCAATATTGTTTGAAAAGAACTTTTTTTTATTTAGTATAGCTTTAAAAATTTACATACAATATGTGTTTGAAGTTATGTGCATTGTGTAATGCGTTATGAACATACAATTTACAGGTATTGCTCCTAAAACTACAAAGAATAGGAGGAAGAGTGTTCTGCATGCAACGAACGAACTGCCATCATTGAAGACACGCATGTCCCATGATGGTTTGGTTAAATTTCTAAATGATTTGTCAGAGAAACAGACTGCAGATATTAAAGAATTAGGGTTTGGGGATTTAATTGGTCTGAAAGTAAAAGAAGTCCCGTGCAAGCTTGCTCATTGGCTTGTTACAAATTTCATTCCTGATTCAGCCACATTTAAAGATAATACATTTGATGTGACAAATCTTGATGTACATATTGCAACTGGGTTTCCTATGGGACCAAACAAGATTGTCCTTGCATCATATGATGACCAAGACATGGAATACAAAAAACTTCTTAATGAATGTAAGAATCAATTTGAAGGGTCAAAGGTTACGGCCACTGCATTGAAATCCATCCTTAGTAATCAAAAGGATGGAGGTGATCTCTTCAAAAGGAACTTTATAGTTTATATCTGTTCTTATTTTATACAAGGTACCAGTTCTGCAACTCCAGGTTTTAGGATATTGAAGTCTTTAGTTGACTTGTCATTGGTACCTACATATAATTGGTGCGAATTTTGCCTTAATGCCTTCATTGAGGCTGTTGATATGTGGAAGATGAACACAGCAGAGAAGGAGAAGTTTTTTGATGGACCTATAATGGTCTTTGTGTTCATATATTTGCAAAGAATGCGGTACAGAAACAACACACCAGTCCGTGCTTTCCCAACAATGCTGTTCTGGACACAACAGTCCATTTCAAAGAGAATAATGGACGAAGCAAAAAAATCTGGTACGTTTGGTAATGGTCTGGTTATCCCATTAGAGTCCCTTGATTGGTACAAGGGGGAGGAAGTAAAGGAAAGTATGAACAAAGAGGGAAAGGAAGAAGGAGATTGGTTACAAAGTTTAATGCTGAAATCTGTTGAATTCACAAAAAATTTCAAGGGGTTCAAAGATGCTATAAATGTTGCAAAGTTTGCCTCCCCTCAATGCAAACCAATAACAAAATTGGAAATGTTGACCAATGATTTTGTTGAAAAACTTGTGACAATAACAGAACATGAAGAATTTGGTAAGAATTTTTCTTCAATTGGTTTTATCCCCATTCATTTGTTATAATATGTTGAATATAGTACTTATGTTTCATCTTTTGCTTCAAAATAGGTGAGGAGGAACAAAATGAGAAGAATCCAGAAATACTGCATATGATACATAAGATGGCAAAAGATCTTACTTCTGTGAAAAAGACTGATCTTGAAAAGGACAAGATAGATGAAATGAATACTGTACTACTTCTGGAAAATGTTGATACTGCAGAAGACATCAATATTCATGATGATCCTATTTCTAGTCCTGTCAAGAATGACAGTGAAGATGTGTTGAATGTTGATGCTGCAGAAGACATCTGTACAGATGCTCCTATTTCTAGTCCTGTCAAAAATGACAGTGAAATTATTTCCGAGGAAAATGAAGATGTGTTCGATGCGGACACTGTGGAAAATGTTAATGCTGCAGAAGACATCTGTACAAATGCTCGTATTTCTACTCTTGTCAAGAATGACAGTGAAATTATTTCCGAAGAAAATGAAGATGTGTTCGATGTGGACACTATGGAAAATGTTAATGCTGCAGAAGACATCTGTACAGATGCTCATATTTCTACTCCTGTCAAGAATGACAGTGAAATTATTTCCGAGGAAAATGAAGATGTGTTTGATGCGGACAATGTGGAAAATGTTGATGCTGCAGAAGACATCTGTACAGATGTTCGTATTTCTACTCCTGTCAATAATGACAGTGAAATTATTTCTGTAGAACACAAAGATTTTTTGAATGCACATACTGTGGAAAGTGTTGATGTGGATTTGGAAACTTCTGTTGTAAATGTGCATTTGGAATCTCTTACAAATCAAAACAAAGAAATTGATACACTTAAAAAAAAAGAGATTGAAGCACAGCAAAAGGGAAAACAAGGAGATGTAGCAGTTTTCTAATCTTCTTTTATTAATAGGAACATCAGCTGTTTGACATCTCTCAAAGCTCAGCAGAAATATGTGTCAGACTATGTATTTGCACCAGGAAAGTCTTTGCAGTAAGTCTCATTAATCTTTTAAACAAGTTTCATATCTGTTCCTGTTTTGATGTACATAAGTTGATATCTATTGCACATGTTCACAATTTGTACATTGTCAAAGCACCGTCTGTTTTGATGTACATAACATGATATCAATTTGTGCATGGTTATAGCAGTGCCTGTTTTGATGTACATAAATTAATATATTTTGTACATAAGATTCATACCAGGTATAGCAAAACTAGTACACTAAATAATTTAATTTTTCAGGGATATTCTGTTTAAGTTTGGAAACATTGAACTTTCAAGAGGGGACCTGTCGATGATGGCAACCTGTGATACCCGAATCAATGAGTTAATTTTAAATTTCTGGTGCCTATTAATGAATGATTTGGAAAAACTATCACCGACATCATCTATCAAACGTGTGTATATGTCTCCTTTTCAAGAATATCAGGTAATGTTATGTATTCCATTCACATATGATAAAAACTGTTTTCACTCATGATTCTCTTCTAAACAATTACTACAATGTTTCAGGTTCCCACAAGTGAAATGGACGTTAATGATGTGCAACTGGTAATCAAAAAGATATTCTTTATAACTCTTATTTATTTATTTATTTAATCATTCATTCATTGTGAGAACTAATAATGTGATTTTCTTCAAGGCACTTTTCTGCTTTAGATATTCAGCAGGTTATGTTGTTTACTGTGCAAACTCAATCTCGAAGAAATTTGAGATGATTCATTTTGGGTTTCATGAAGGAATTAACAGCAAAGAGATTGGTCTTGGAGCTAAAGAGATTTATGTGAGCATACTCTAGGCATTAACATTACACATTCTATGTTTGTGTTTTTTCGTTCATTAAAATTTTAGGCATTTATATATAAGTCTGTGCTCTTTTGTACATTAAAATTTATGTTATCTGGCCTGAATAATTGGCTTATATTTTCAGAGTGGTTATTTGAAGGAACATTTCGAAAATAAAATTGAATGGGTGAATGAGTTTGATACCTATGAGTTGATCGAATATATTCCAGATTTCTCTAAAGATTTGGAATGTAACAATGGCATTCTTTCAATGAGAATCATTGAAACATACAAAGGCAATAAAGACAATTATGCCAAAGAGTTCAAACCAGTAAGTTAAAAATCACAACACATTCATCACTGATACTAATCTATATGTTATTATTTTCCAATATACTAATGTTATCATGTGTAATGATTATGTATATGTAAAGTCCACCATTTCATACAATGATTACGTAAAGATTATGACAGTGTCGTATTGCCACAGAATACTAACTTCAGACAGGAATGAGCTGGAGAATACTGTGTTGAAGGAGGGAAAAAAATGTTGTATGTATCTGATAGCTTGCTGTTGATAAGTCATAATTTGACATACATAAATTATTATATATTGTTTCGATTACAAAGTCATATTCTGTTCTATGACTTTTATCAGCTTGAAGTGGAAAATTTAACAACAAAAAAATACAGCGATTCCCATATAGTTGAAAATTTCTTGAAAAAAGTAACAAAAAAGAATTTTGCTGGAAAGGGATTGGAGGACAAGCAGAAAGAATACGATGCCATGCTACGATCGTATAATAGGTAATACATTCTACCCTTTCCATTGTTTTTGAAATCTTCATCATAATTAATTAATTTTAAGGTTATTACTCCCACGTTGTGTGTTATTTTACAGCGAAATCATTATACAAACTGAATGGATGTGTTTAAGCCGCATAGATATGCAAGCATTGTTATTTGCAGATGAGGAATTATTTGATATGGTAAGAAAATGTCAAACAAGTTTTAATCTTATAAATTCAAATGCTTCTAAATAAATCTAACAAGTTCCATTTTAATAGGCGATAGATTTGTATGGAATTTATATTACATTAGGAAGGGAGGATGTCGTATTCTTTCCAACAAAGGCATGGGTAAGTATATTAAATTGGTGTACTTATTTTCGGTATTTAAGGTTACAGTTGTTTATTTGATGCTTATCTTTTGTTTCAGCAATTAGACCCAAAGAGCACTACTACTCTTGATACTCCGTACTGTACTGTATCATACAAATCTGAGTGCATAAGAAACTAAACGAGCACCAGTTTATAAGGAACATCAGCTTTTTAACCAATCTGAGTGCCGAAGAGAAATATGTGACAGACTATGCATTTGCATTAGATATCTCTCCAAGGTAAACAACTAATTTACATAGCTAAAGCACTGTCTGTTTTGATGTACGTAAGATACTATGTGATGCACATGTGTGAAGTTTGCACATTATTAGACCAGTGTCTGTTTTGATGTAGATAAGTTACAACTTATTGTATATAACTCATACAACAGATGTACATAAGTAAAGCACTGAGAAGGTAGGGAAATGTGTTTAAATGCTAATAGTTTGAAAGTCATAGTTAAAATTGTTTCATATGAGTGATTGCTATACCAAAACTAATACACTAATTACTTTTTAATTTTACAGTGAACCTCTCTTTAAGTTTGAAACGATTCAGATTTCAAGGAGGCAGATGTTGATGATATCACAGTCTGGAAGTAATGTTGAGGATCCAATTTTAAATCTTTGGGGATTATTGATGAATGATTTGGAAAAGCTATCATCTCCATCATCCATAAAGCGTGTTTATATGTCTCCATTTAATAAATATGTGGTAATGTTATATATACCATCAACAATGTCAACAGTGTAAATATATTTCTGCTCATGAATCTCTTCTAAACACTTCTTTAATGTTTCAGATTCCTACAAGTGAAATGCAGTTGGATAATGTGCAATTGGTAAACAAATAGATACTCCTTATAACCTCCATTCATTCATTCATTCATTCATTCATTCATTCATTCTGTAAACTAATAGTGCAATCTTCTTCAAGGTCTTTTTCTGGACAACAGAATTACCATCTATTGTTCTTTGCTGTTTAAACTCAATGACAAAATCATTTGAAATAATTCACTTTGGGTATCCTGAAGAACGTGACAGCCAACTGAACAGTTCTGAAGCTAAAGATAAATATGTGAGGACACTGATGTATTGTTTTTACTTTTTTGTACATTGAAAATTATTTCACCTTTGTTGAATACTTTGTTATATTTGCAGTGTAATTATTTATCTGAAAAATTCAAGAATAAGATCAAATGGGCCAATCAAGTGACAGACTATGAAATAGCAGAATTTATTCCAGATTTTAGTCGTCATTTGGAAATTGACAATGGTATTTTGTCAATGAGGGTCATGGAAATGTACAATGGGGATAAAGATTATTTTGCCCAAGTGTTCAAACCGGTAAACTTAATTATTCTACTTATATCATTGATACTATTTTATGTTTGATTATATTTCCATAATAAATGTTATTGATTGATGTATATGTTCAGAACAATGTTACATATGATAAGTATGTAAGGATGATGAAGGTGCGGTATTGTCACAAAATACTAACCTCCACCAGGAATCAGATGAAACATACTATTCTGAAAGATGCAAGAAAAATGTCAAGGAAACTTCTGTATGTTATAGACTTGCACTATGCTATCATATGACTACCATATATTGCACATAAAGCATAAATCATTAACATTTACTGTTCTATAACTTTTCTCAGTAGGGCAGCGGAACTCCATGTGGAAAAAATATTCAGTGATGAAGAAATTATTCAAAAATTCTTAAAAGAAACAAAGAAGAAGACCTTTGCAGGAAAGGCAAATGAGAAAAAGAAGGACTCATATGAAAACATTTTAATTTCATATAACATGTAATATATTCTATCCTGTCCAATGTTTTTTAATTCTTTCATCATAATTAATTTTAACATTGTTGATTATTTGAACTATGTTATCTTGTAGGGAAGAGGTTATGGAAACACAATGGAGGAATGTAAGCCGAAAGGCGATGCAATCCTTGTTATTACCAAAAGAACAACTATATGATATGGTAAATGTTACACTAATATTATAAATTCAAATGCTGCCAAATCAATCTAACAAGTTTTCTTTTAATAGGCAATCGATATAGCTGGAATATATGCAACATTCAAGAGGAACGATATACTATTCATTCCTACAAAATCAGGGGTAAAATATGTCAAAATTCCTGTACTTAAGTACTTTTTTGGTACATAATCATACAGTTGTTTACCTATTGTGTATCCATTGTTACAGGAATTAAACCCAGAAGTATTCTCTTCTCTGACAACGCCATACTGTACTGTATCATACTTGCCTGAAGATGGTAAATTCTTGAGAAAGGTATAACCATCTAATCTATATACTCCTATACCATTAACACAGTTGAATATTGTACATGGTTATAGAAGTGTCTGTTTTGATGTACTTAAGTTAATATGTGTTGAAAATATGTATTACAATACAATAACTGTGAAATGTATACTTTTTCAGATCTTTATCCCAGTTCATATTGACACACCATTACACTGGATTTTGATTGTGTGTGATTTTGAAGACAAGAAGAATTACATCTTGGATTCAAGTAAAAGGAAGGGTAACAAAGCACGAATTGATGTTTGCCACAAAATAATGACAAATATCGCAATCATCATTCAAAACTACTCGGGTAATGAATACATCTCCAAAAAAATGATGACAAATCCAATGGAGTATGTCAAAAATGCAGCTCAACAAAGTAATGGATTTGATTGTGGTGTTTTTGTCTTGAAGTGGATAAATGCATTTCACGACAAGGAGAAATGGACAGACAAAGATTATTTTAATGACATCAATGACTTTCGTCGTCAAACATGCATAAATCTTATGAGGTGGGATAAGAACTTTGTTAAGGATTTTACAGTTGACAGAAAATATAAAATTCTATTTTAGCTGTGTGTATGTAAACAGTCAGTGATGTAAACATTACTCCATGACAAGAATTTATATAAACATCAACGTTTTTATAATCATTCTCAGGTGAGTTATGTACAGCTAATATGTACATATGTACATTACATAATGACCTATATACTGTACTTTGTAAATTGTTAAACGTAAAACAAAATTAACCTATAACGTTCTTCTGTAAATAGTCAAAAACATAAAATGTATAGAGTAATCTAAACCTATAAAATTAACCTATAAAAGTAGTCAAAAACCATGTTTATAGAACTGTCTGTTTTGACGTACATAAGTTGATATCTGTTGAATAAGTTACTATGTGTTGCACATTTTGGAATTTGTACATGCTTAAAAAAGTGTCTGTTTTGATGTAGATAAGGTACTATGTGTTGCACATATTGAAATTTATACGTGGTTAAAACAGTGTCTGTTTTGATGTACATAAGTTACTATGGTTAAAACAGTATCTGTTTTGATGCACATATTGATATTTATCAAGAAACTGAACCTTAAGAGTAGGGTACCGCATAAGATGGGACGGAATAGGGTTTAGGGTTGGATTAGGCGGACCCGCTTCGTGGATCCGCCTAATCCAACCTTAAACCCTTTTCCTTATTCAAGGTCACTAAACCCGCAAGAAACTGAACGCTAAGAGGGTATTGGTGAACCCTGTCGTGGATGTGATTCAAAGATGGGACACTGAACCTTAAGAGTAGGATACCGCATAAGACGGGACGGAAAAGGGTTTAGGGTTGGATTAGGCGGACCCGCTTCGCCGATCCGCCTAATCCAACCCTAAACCCTTTTCCTTATTCAAGGTCACTAAACTCGCAACAAACTGAACCCTAAGAGGGTATTAGTGAACCCTGTCGTGGATGTGATTAAAAGAGGGTTATGTACAGCTGATATAGAATTATGTACAATGATGTCCTAAGATTGGTTATGTACAGTTGATATTGAATTATGTACCATGATGTCCTCAAATGGGTTATGTACAGCTGATATAGAATTATGTACCTTATATAATGACCCTACGTCCTGTACATAATAATGAATACAGTGTACATAATTATTTAGGAAGATATACAGTTTGTAAATTGTTACAAGCGCAACCAAATTTCTACTTTAAGATGTAACTAGATGAGTTATGTACAACTAATATAGAATTATGTCTAGTGATGTCCTCAGATGGATTATGTACAACTGATATCAAAATATCAACATTATTCAGTGACAAATATGTACATCATAAGTTATCAAAATAATTCAGCAGAGAATCAGTACAGAATCTACGTAATTCTTGATAATCGATTGTCTACTTGGATCAGCAGGTTCATAATCAGTTTTCTCTAAACGAATTGTTCAGGATTACAATCAAATCTGCAAGTGAAAATGACGACAATCAAATCAAGAACAGAAATCGTTGATAATCAAGCATAGAATTCCTTGATAATCAAGAACAGAATTCGTAAA
This sequence comes from Agrostemma githago, assembly GCA_958450325.1. Classification (NCBI taxonomy): domain Eukaryota; kingdom Viridiplantae; phylum Streptophyta; class Magnoliopsida; order Caryophyllales; family Caryophyllaceae; genus Agrostemma; species Agrostemma githago. The sequence continues at coordinate 20,612,332 of OY288254.1, read as the reverse complement.
ATCAATTCTACGAACGAATTTACAAAGTGAACAAAATGAAATCTGCAACTTAAATGATGATAATCGAATGATGAAGATCTGCAATTGAAATGATGAAGACGGTCGATTTTACGAGTGAGCACAATTAAATCTGCAAGTAAAAATGATGAAGATCAAACGATGAAGATCTGCAACGGAACTGATGAAGATGATCGAATGATTTGAATGAAAAAATAAACAAATTTCTAGAGAGAGAAAGTTGACTAATTCAAAAGGAAAGGAAGGAGATGGCGCGCGTTTGTTTTTGTGCTTAGAATTTTGATCAAGCCTGGTCCGTTGATCTCAATCAGATCTAACGGCCCAGATGCCGCCTCAACGGTTGCAGGGAGTTAGGCTGCCTCAATGGATCCCAAATCTATATATATATATATATATATATATATATATATATATATATATATATATATATATATATAGGGGGGGGGGGATCAAGAGAGTTAGCAACTCTCTAAGAGTTGCTTAGTGTTGATCCCCCCATCCATTTAGCTTAATATGGACGGTGGATGGATGGGTTTAGATTGTATAAAAAAAAATGGGGCTGCGGGACTGACATGCTGCGGACAACCATCAACCATCAGCCATCAACCCCATCACTAGTCAATAGCCCCCTCACCCTACCCCCCAATTAATTTCCCTCCTCTCTATACTCCCGCCCAAAGCCTTTACACTTCCCCATTCACCAATTTTCAATTCATTTCTCTACCTAATCACTCACCGCTCTCTTCCTCTCTCTAAAAAAAACCCATCTCCATCTCCATCTCCATCTCCATTTCCGCAGCTTCTCCATCTCCGATAATGCCTAAAATTCCGATGGTGCTACAGAGGTATGTTGAATGTTCGATTTTCGACCTCCGATTTTCCTTTCGTTCAACCCTTTTTTATTCCTTTTTCACGAACCCTAAAAAGTGGTCAAGAACTCCGACATGCATGAACCATAAAAAATGATAAAAGAGCATTTTTCCAACACGATGACCCTAATTTTGAGTTGAAGTTATTGTAGTTGTACAATAGTTGTAGTTATAGAGTCGAAGATGAAGTTTTTTTTCTTTGACAACTAATATTCACACAGTTTTTATTCTTGATTAATCGTTATTCCTCTAGTTATAACCCTAATTTTGAGTTGAAGGGGTCGTAGTTGTACAGTAGTTGTAGTTATAGAGCCAAAGATGAAGTCTTTATTTCTTTGTTGAAGTTCATGTTCAAGTTCCCATAGTCGTCATTGTAAGTATGCATGTGCCATCGATTAGACAGGTTTTTGTTGAAGTTTTGGATGCTTCCATGTTGAAGCTTACGTTAAAGCAGTCTTATAGTCACATACTTGGTGTTTCGGAAGAAATAAAATTAACATTTGAATAGTCATACAGAGTTGGTTGTACAGTCATACAGAGTTGCTTGTACAGTCACCCGTTTGAAGATACATAGTCGCACTCGTTACATTTTGTTGTGAAGTAAGAGAATGATGTACAATCACACCTTTGAATCTACACAATCGCACTTATTATGATGCAAAGTCACACGCTTTATATTGTATAGTCACAGAGTTGTAAAGTCACAGAGTTGGTTATACAGTTATACAGAATTGGTTATACAGTCACCCGTTTGAAGGTACATAGTCGCACTCGTTACATTTTGTTGTGAAGTAACAGAATGATGTACAATCACACCTTTGAATCTACACAGTCGCACTTGTTATGATGCAAAGTCACACGCTTTATGTTGTATAGTCATGCAGTGTTGGTTGTATAGTCACCCGTTTGAGGCTGTATAGTCACATTCGTTATGTTGCAGAGTCGCTCTCTTTTTACTGTAGAATCACACTGTTGAAGCCGTATACTCAGTTGTAAAATCACACTCATTACGCATGTTGTTATTGCAGCAGAAAGTCGGGTGCGAAGAAGAAAGTTCGAACGAAGACCAGTAAGAAGAAGGCCGTGGCAGAGACATCGGTCCGCAAAAATGTAATTGATGATAGATTGGTTGTGGACCAAAATTTGGGTAAGAAGAAAAAGAAGAAGAAGAAGAAGACTGTTGTAAAGTCTGTTGAAGATACATCGGGGGACCACATCGTTGCCGAGACGAATGTGGGGGGGACAGAAATCGTTGACGAAGGCAGACAAAAGAAAAAAAAGAGGGTGACTTTTGATACACCGGTCGCCGATCTGGATGTGGGTGAGACAGAAAGTTTTGAGGAAAGCAGGCCAAAAAAAAAGAGGAGGGTCAAATCTGATACACCGGCCGACCCCACATACGTGTGTGTGTCTCGGAGAAAGAGAGAGGGGGACCGCCGACAAGGTCAGCCCGATATTCACTGTAGGCCCAAGCGGTTGCACCAGCTAATTGGGCGATTATCGAATGATCAGATAGAGAGTGTGCGTGCTGTTATGATCAGATAGTGAGGCTTGAATCGGTACCCATTGAGCACGCGGTTATGTTCCTCCGTGCATTTTCTGACGGGTGCCATATTTTCCGTGCCTCACGCCAGGAGGCATTCATGATTTCAAAGTACGACATCCACGACTGCCTCCAGCTACCTTTGGGCCCTCATCCGGTGAAAGTAATCCCAACCAGCAACAAGAAAGGGGGAGACTCACCTGACGTGATCAGGTTAAAGAGTACCTGGAGGAAAGACTTTGGTGTGGTGGATAGCAGCAAGCCAATAACATTAGGGAGGGTGCACGAAAAGTTAATGGCAACCAAAGCCGCTGACGACGACTTTGTTCGCAGGTTCGTGTTGTTCGCGTTGTCATCATTCCTCGCGCCTACTACGAACAACTCACTGGACCTGAGTCTGCTGGCCGCAGTGGAGGACGTGGACTTGATTCGGGAACAGGACTGGTGTAGCTTTGTCCTGCACGATCTGGTGCGGGCGGGTAAGGGGACGCGTGACCCCAACAAAGTCCTCAACTACCTCCGGGGATGCATCCCCATTATAATGATTGCGTACTTCCAGCGCTACGATTTCCGTAGCGAGACTTGCAGATGCGACAACCATTTATCGCACATTGGGATGCACGGAGAATATGCGATCGTCTCGCTGGGGAACTGGAGACAGGGTCGCTGGGAAATCAGCTACGTTCGAAGGTGTCGTACCCACGTACATGTGGGACAACAGGCAGCGAGGGCGCCCCCGCTATAACGATGCCCTCTGACGACCAGCACTCTTGTCCCAAAAGAATAATGACAGGGATTAAGAGAGACGATCAGTTGGAAGACAGCGAGGTTAACGTAAGTGATCTCCCAGCCACTCTATAAATCATCAATAAATCATCAACTCTTTGTCCGTTAAACGATTTAATCTGACAACCTTACCTATGTTAATAAAAGCATATACGATTCATAAAACTGTGTTTATAATACAGTTGAGATTCAGTAGTCATGGTCGTTATGATCACACTCATCCTGATGTATAGTCACATACTATTGGCTGTATAGTCACATACTATTAGCTGTAGAGTCACACACTATTACCTGTATAGACACACACATTACGTTGTCCAGTCTGTACTATAACGTGCACAGTCACACGCTACAAAGTGTACAGTCGCACACTTTATGCTATACAATCACACACTTTATTCCGTACAATCACACACTTAGGTGCTTAGTCATAATCACACTGCCAGCCTCAACACCTGTAACAACCCGGTTCTTCTAATGACATTAATTAACAAGGCGGAAAATAATTAAGTCGTAAAAAGGGATATAAATTTAAAACCATCGACTCAAGTGAGTCTTTTACCGATAAATGAATCGTTTGTTAAAATACAACAAATGAAACCCGAATTACAAATTTCTAAATACAATAGTCTGACAAAATTTGTGTTACAAGATTTATAGTTTGACACTCTCATCTGCCACACTGTATCTCTTGCATTCACGCATGACTCCATGTCCAGTCTTGAGGGTTCGTCAACCTGAATGCATATTTAAATATACATGTCCCACTTAGTGGGAGTAACCTAACCGTCCTTCTAACACGGTCCCGAATAATCAATGTAGTACAACGTTTAGGTTATCTAATTAACAGATAAGCACGCATATCACATTACAAATCGACATGTATACAATGTGAGATACACATGAAGTGATTTCAATTAACATGCGAATCAATTTAAATATATAAGACATGTAGGCTATATAGAATAAAGTAATACATACATCATATGAGTATCATGTGAATAATACAGTAAAGCATAGATCATGGATTCATGGAAGTGTCATGTGAAAATAGAGTAAGACATACATAATACAAATCGTATGGAACATAATATAAATCTTAATCAATATTCAAGCAAGACATATAACAAAACATCACTTCCCATTATCAAGCATTTAAATCACATCATTAGTCATAAGAGTATAGAACAGTAACAAAGCATAATAGCACATGTGATTTAGAAAACTGTAGTCATTTACTTTTAAAACAATGGTTTCCTTTCACATAATGCACGGGACGTGACTACTAATGTCTCATGCACACTTAAGGCTTGCATCTCACCATAAATGCGGATGGGAACATCAATCCCGCCAATCATATCGATACTAGGAGGTTTACATCTCACCCCTAGTGCTCAATAGGATCGAACACCTAAATTGACTCGGTTTAGTCGACTGATATACGGAGAAGAAGGACTGCAAGTGCATGGACTCAGAGGCCCCGCTAAACCGAACATGTCCCATACACTGCTAAGGCAAAGGTCGGAAGGTATTCCGCCCCCAAAGATATCCGATATAGAGAGTGAGAGCTGATCAGTGCCCTTGTCTATGTATGCGCACACACCCAATCCATACTCTTGGTCTCGGGAAAGAGAACCTTTACACAACCGAGCACCTCAATGGCAACTGGACGACTACTACTCTACCGCAAACTCATAAAGAGCTGGCTGCCCATTTACTTCTTAGCATTTTTCTCGCACCGGCAGGATGCATCATGGCCTCCCATGAGCAGTGACTCCGAGTGTCGTAGTCTACTTTCAAAGCTATCTTCTATCGCATCGTCTTCTAAACATTACCAAGATAGCGCCCAACACGAAACGTAGGCTGAACTTGGGTGTCTTATAAAGACAGAGTCTCTGGAATATCGAGCTCAGCGGTCATCATGGGTCACATGTCTGATGTCCAGAGGGATGAAATAATACCGGGTTCCATAAGGATGACCGGTCTGTAGGGTGTGTATTGACTCGGAACAAGTCATTACAACATGGAATGGTGAAGACAACTCAGAGGGTACTGCCAGGGCACATGTTCATTTTCACCATGACTGGTGTCGATAACATCGTTCGTGAAAAACGTGTCTGATCACCGGCTTAGGTAACACACCGACTAGAAGTACGGTTGTTCCTATGGAATTTGAGTGTGTAGATTTTAAGATTAAAAAACAATATCAATCATCGTAAAATTTATCTTAACTGATAGTTTTAGTATACTGATGTAAGAGATTTGGAACATTTTATTTGAGATATATTATTTGAAGCGTTCATTAGTTGAGATTTGATTAAAGATTAAATTATTTCTAAGTAAATTATTTAAGATGAGTTCTTTTATCTTGACTTGGTCTATGCTGACTTAAAAAGCCAAAGTTTGACCAAGATAGACTAGTCAACCCTTAGTTTTGACTTAGTCGCTAATTAGTCCTTAAGTGCTTATTATAAAGTTTAAGTGTTATTTTGCACATTTAAGCATTGTTTAACTTAGTACTTTTGGGCTATTCGTCTTTTAGTACTCTATACTTTTTGGGCACAAGTATTTAGTACATTTATTGTTCAAGTGTACGTATTTTGTATTTTTATACGGTTTCGTATTTGTACAAGTATACTTATCTCTTAAAGCCTATTTATACTTAGTAAAATATTTTCAAACACCAAATAAATCAATAATAATTATAAAAATCATTTTTAACCTTATTAGGTATCATATTTCTCAAAACATAGAATTTTACAAAAGTAACTTTAAGTAATAACGAAACCGATAATATTATTAAGGACACTAAATGAGTCATTTTTGAAATGTTATTTTTAAGTTTCGATTTTCATACTCTACATACTTTTACAAGTTAGGTTTTCAGATATAAAGTCATTTTTCAAAAAAAATAAGGTTTATTATTTTTAACAAATTAAAAACGAAAATAGTGCGGTTTTCAATACTTTCTTTTAAATCATTTAAAATACTTAAACGTCATTAAAGTGAACCAAAATTTTTTTGGATACCTATACTTGTACATAACGTATACTCAAAAATTTAGATTAAAATACTTTATAAATGTTCTGAAATAAAATATTCTTTCCAGATCTGACCCATTTTAGTACGAATTTTATACATGAAAATATATATATTGGATTTATATGAAAGTTGACATACACATCCTAGGCATCATCAGGAATGTAACATAATTTTTCCATGTCCAAAAGAAACGTTTAACATCACGAAACATATCATTTTCCCAGACAGTACATAAAATCCTACAGTACCAGTTTACGAAATAAATCATTACTAACTATATATTTTCCTAAAAACTTACTTTTCATATTTTTATCATATTCTAGACATTTAGATCTACAACTTTCATGAAGGAATCTAAGGCTAATTCGAAACATATTTTACACAGAAAAATCGTGAACATATATCATACATCACAGAATCCATTTTACAGCATGTATTGTTAAGTGATAAATCAACAAATAGTTAACTTTAAATTTGGTGATCTAATGATTTAGTCCTAAACATGATGTTATATGTTAGTTAGAGTCTAAACACTATACTACGAGATTTGAGGGCGAAGAAAAGTTAGGTTACCTATTAGCAATTCTCCGGATCAACTATGAAATCAAATATACTAAGATCGAAGCCCCCTTCCTCTTGCTCCTCTTCATGAATAAGTTAGAAGGACACACAAACAATTTAAGTTAGTAAATATACTAGGAATGAGACTTAAAAATAAAGAGTATAAGGTAAGGAAAAGAAAGAGTATGTGCTCTTGAGGTATGGTGGTGTAAACACCTTAGAACTTAAAAGAACTTGTATGATTTTCTTTGGTTTTTAGATGGATCTTTGAAGGAGTGTTTAAGTGAGTGAATGGATGATTAAATGAAGAGAAAATGTTTGGTTATAAGCACACAAGTCGTGCATAAGATGGGGGAGCAAAGGGTGGACAAGAACTTGACAATTACCAAAAGTAGCTAAGCATACTTTAAAAAGTACATACTAGAAATGGTGCTTTTGATTAGTTAAGCATATTTTGAGGCTAGGGATTCAAAGTCACGGTTTGGCATGCCTTAGGATTATATTTATGAGTTTATTTGGTCACACAATGGTTAAGAAAGAAGTACGGAAATCGAAAGTCGAGAAACGAACGATCGGATGACAATTTTCGTTGCAAAGGAGCTGTCTAGTATAATTTTCTTTCTTTTCACTTTGAAAATGAATCTTTGAATATTATCGTTGTGTAGATCTTGGAAAAATAATAAATTTAGGCTTTTGAAACGCCTCAATCGGAGTCTGTATGAGAAAATAGGAACCGTTTTACGAAATCGCGCATAATTGCGATAACGATAGAAATTTCAGTTTTGCAAACTGTGAAATGAAATAGAAAGGTTCCAAAAACACAAGAATTGAATATCAATATTTAATATACTTTGTCGAGACTCGTTTTATTAATATTAATCGTTATTAGAAATAACTAAAATGGTCAAAAACATGGGGTGTTACAGACTACCCCCCTTAAGAAAATTTCGTCCTCGAAATTCACAACTACTAGGTCGGTACGGTATATATTTCCTAAGGTTAGGCTAAGGTTTTCCTTTAATTTTTTTTGGTGGTTCTTATATATCCATAGGATATTCTCAAGTTCTCAAATGTAGAACAATCTCGGGTCATTTCGAGATTTCGTTCACTATTGGCTCTAACTCCAAAACCAGATAATACCTAAATTCCTTAAAAAAGATATAACATGTTTTTTTTTTTGGAGAAATGTTGGTTTCGCTTAAGGTATAATCCATTCAAATAAAGGTTGTCCTAATTTCCATAAAATTTAAAAATGTTTAGTAGTTTTGATCTCTTTAGGTTTATCTGGACTTTCACTCGTAAATCCTCCATTATCAATCGTATCAAAATTCATGGTTCTCATGACACTCTCAATATTTATCATCTAAAGAGTTGATCTCCTAGGGTTGCTTAGTTGTTTCAGTGATAAGTTCTTAGGGTTAGTCCAAAACTCTTGTATTGAATTCTATAAAGTTTCTAAATTTTTTAAAATTGTTTCCTTGTTTCTTGATTCCTCGATTGGTAGATTATTCCAAAACTTCAAATTGACCACCTTGGGTTTTGAAGTGTCCGTCATCATTACAACATTCGGGGTGGTAATATTATCATCCATCATCCAAAATAGAAATAAGTCACCAAAATAGATATAGTTTTCATAGGGATTCCAAAAATTATAGGTTATAAATCAGCATATCCAGAAATTTCTGGAGATCTGCTAAGGCTTGTTCACAGTCTATTCTCCGAAATAGCTTTTGAAGTCAATAAAGGAAATCCTCAAATAATTTGATCATTGGTCGTTCTCATACTTCTTTCGAACACTCAATTCCACAAATATAAGGTAACGACATCTCGAATATCTCTCGACCTCAAAGGTGTTCTAACTTTGTTATAACAGGGTAGTTAAGATTTTGACTGGAAAACTATAGGCTATGTCTCACGATAGGTTTTCACTTAAAGAGGATTACACGTAAGACGCACACTGATAACTTGACTTAAGGTTCCAAGTCCTATGAGTATTCTAAGGTCGGCAAGTGGTAAAGCAAAACAAAAACAAAAACTAGGTTAGCAACGCTTCAATCCAAGGTTCGCACATTGATCTCATAGGTCTTCTTTGATGATATGGTCCATGATCAGGTTTCTGAAGTCTATGCTTCTTGGTGATTTTCTTCTGGATCAACTTTGAATAGGCTCATCATATTAAGAGTCTTTCTTCTATACGATCATGGTGAAGTCGTTCTCTTGTTCCCAGCAATTCCATCGTTACATTTACTCGTATTATAAGTACTAAATCGTCAGGTAAAAGGTTAATAACAATATCCTAGTTGGTTGGGTTAACTCGATCGGAGATGTATAGAAAAGTTCAACCAAAGTATGTAGGTACAGTTGATCAAGAAAGTGGGATTAGGTTTCGTATATGAATAGAAGGGGTAAATGAAACCAAAAATTGTCATTGAGTTCGTCACATAAAAGAGGTAAGGGAAGTGACAACCAATAGAACATTGTTCCAACCAACCAAAGAGTTTCTCGTCCAATAGAAGGAACGAGAAGATAATTTGCGTTTATATAAGACAACTCCTAGCAAAGTTTGTTTTTCAAAGGAATGAGCAAGGTAAGGATCGTGATAGATACGTTACTGATGTACTCCTCAATGAGAAGAATAGAAGTATTAGTGAGTTTTCAAATAACATATGAGATTTCAGATAATAGGCAAAGCAGAATTCAAGACCAAAACGTCAGGGTTGAAGGTTTGCATAGGTTCTGTTATGGTACGAAGTTGGACTAAGAAGTGTTACCACGACTCTAGATAATTATTAGAATAGGAATATAAGGTCCCCACGAGGGGCACTCGATCGAGTCTCCCTCATGACTCGATCGAGTGTCTTGTATCATGCCTAAACCGTGAGCCTTCTAAATACCGTAAGCCTCGTCAAATGTTTTACGACTTCGGTCGACACGTGTAAAGTCAATCACGTGCCTACATATTCAAAACCCATACATTTTATTCTATTTTATTACTCTCACGACTTTGACTAACGTCTTATACGACCAGTCTTGTGTCGACGACTTCTTAGTCGTATCCGATGCATGACTAGTCTAGACACCAATCTTTCCATATGATAAGTCGGGACAAGGCATCGAGACCCGGGATCGAGCTAGCATCACGCTTCGGTCCTATACGCAAATGCGTATTAAAGTCTCCGTCCTCCGTTTAATGCACAATATAATGTATATTTAATCGAAGTTCGTCCATTTATTCAATTTACGGTCTAGCTTATATTTACTATTTACGGGTCCGTTTATAGTTAATATTTACCGTTTCCTAAATTCGATTATTCTATTTTATTGCTCGTTGTATTGTGAATTCCGGGTTGTATTCCGCCCGTGTAATTTGTAATTTATTTACGAGTTTTTTATTTTCGATGTTTGCCATTTATTGCCTTAAATGAACATCACATGCTAAATCACTTTGACGTGAATCAAGATGCATTAAAATGACGTAGCGACCTATTCAATTTTTATATCTTGTAAAACGTTGTTTGCATAACATTTCACTGGATTACTAACGTGCATATTAGAAAGTCAAACGATGTCTTAGTAGAGGCCGCTAAGTGCGGGCGGGGTTGGTTTTTCTTAGTGAGTTTCCCAACACGTACCCTCACCCCTTACTCAGAACCTCGGTTTCCGGATGCCCGAAACCGTTGGCGCACGAGAGTCATTCTTTACACGATAACCGGTATAGATGGTATCGGTATCGCAATGCAAAGGGACGAGCCCAATAAACTCTGAAGTCGAAGTGGGCCGTACTTTGTGTATGGTCCATAACGACATAGAGTGGGCTCGAATGGGTCTGAAATCCCACAAAGTTCGGTGGCGACTCCATTTCGACTTAAATTTCAATTCGATCCATTCTCATATGGAGATGCATTCGCATACCCAAACCCGCGCGTGGCCGCGTCGGGGTGGACCTACGTCATGTCCACAACTACACATACTGACCGGTGTCAAAAATCTCGCAGTGAACAATTAGGGTCCTACAGCACTCATGCGCAGCTGGAGAGACGTGACATTCAAACGCTATTGTCCGGAGATAGCATGAGCGTCGCTGTGCTGGAGTGTTGGTCGCACCTCATGAACTGGTGCGAATCAGACGACCACGAGCGTGAGTTATCCTCCCCCGCTGACCCAACGATGGCATGGTTCGGAATTCAACACATGGTATGCCCCAGTTACCTCTCACCTATCGCATCAATAGTACAAATGACTCCCCATTCACATCAACTGAAAAGATGTAGAGTTCGTGTAATGGTTAGAAATAATCACAAAGTTCACTTAGCACAGTCACACATGTTGATGTGTACAATCACATGCCATGAATTGCAGAGTCACACATGTTAATGTGTACAATCACATGCTAGATATTGCATAGTCACGGTCAGGGTCACTCGTGTTGAGGTGTACAATCACGTGATATAAGATGTACAGCCACGCACATGATGTAGTCTTGTATAGTCACAGTCTGTACGCTGCAAAGTCACACAGCTTAGTTTGTACAATTACACACTTCGCGATGTGCAGTCACGCACATGATATAGTACTGTCTCGGGCCCCATCACTGATGGCAACTAATATTCACCATCTGTTTGGACTCACTGACCCTTATAATGGAACGACCCGACTCAAGTACCTCTGCGGACGAAGACACTGACAGTGTGTACGAAGCGTGGAACAGATTCATACAAGACTGCGCCGGGACATTCGACTTGAACGCCGAATTGTTACTTTTTCCGGTGCATACTATGGGGCACTACGCGTGCATCTGCGTCAACATTAGAGATAGAACAGTTGATATCCTCGATCACCAGACACACGCCCCAGGGTCGCATATGTTCCGGATGTCCAACATAATAGTAAGTTGCACGCATATGCTTTATTTCACCGCGTCAATATTATACTGCTCCTATAAGTGCTGACGTTTACTATTAACTAATACTGCATCAGTTGCAAGCGTTGATCGACTACATAGACGAAAAGGGGCTGATTAAGAGCAGTCACATGTCAAAATTTACACATCAACAAGTAAAAATGGAATGGCAGAGCGCCCGGAAGAACGATCCGGAGTCCGGCATTTTCTGCTTGATGCACATGTGCCTGTACGACGGTGCGCCATTCACCCACCCTGATATTGGGACAAAGCTCGGGAGGCGTTACTTGTCGTTCGAGGTTGCGGCAGACCTCGTACTTGCTGACATGAATGGAGCTCGTGAGGACGTGTTACCGAAAATTCGTGCTTTCATGGCAGACGCGTCAAAGATATGGAAAGGAATCGATGAAAGTCGTAAGCTACGCAATATCGTGGAACGGAAGACCTCCACGAAACGTAAGGCATGAATGTAGAGTGAAGTAAAAACACTTTTTTGTGAACATAGAAAAAAATTTCATGTCGGAGTATCTTCTGAGTATCAAATGAATGACAACTCAGTATCAGGGTCGCATGTGCGATGTGATACAGTCACGCAACTTCTGACTCACAGTCACAGTATAAACTGCGCAGAGTCATGACAGACAACCACAAATTAACTAAATTCACTAGATTAATTTAACTTAATCACCCCCACATATGTCACCATCCATTTTCTTTCAGTTTAAATAATTCATAAGATGCATTTTGAATCGCCACATACAAACAACAAAATATTGGTTTTCCGACGCATGGTTCGTGAATTACATTGTAAATTATATAGAGAAATAATCGTAAAAAATTTCAAAAAAACGATGTCGACGACGAATGTTAAAAATTGAGCCGAGACTGTGAAGGGATGTTTGTGAGTCTCAATGAAACATTGAGAAACACAAACACCCACCTCAAACTCCTAACCCTAATTAATTTATGAGGATAAGCACCCCACCTAACCCATTAAATTTTTACCCCCACCTACCCTATTCAACTTTCACCCCACCTTTACTGCCTAACCCATGCATTTTCAACCGCCTATTTACTGCCTCCCCCTCTATAAATACCAACGCATTTTTCACAACTCCACCACTTCAAACTTACAAAAAAATGGCAAGCAAGATAGAATAAATCAGAAAATTGATCGAGGAGTACGAGGGTTTATTGAATACCACTATGTCTACTGAATTAAAGGCCGTGTAGCAAGCCGCAACTGCAGTTGACATGTGGAACTTCGTAGCGTCCATTGGCGATACACATAAAGAGGCAGAACTGGATACCTACATCCAGTTCTTGATGAAGAGGTCTATGTACTGTTTCTGCACAAGGAAGGGGTTCCAGCGCGACTTGGCCAACTTGAAGGAGATGCTTAAAAAGTACGAAGGTTAAGTATGTATGGATTAAGATGTAGCGTTTAGTAACGAACTTTTTTATGTGTTTTAAGTTCTAATGAATGTTAAAATGTAGCGTTTAAATGGTATGCAATGGATGTTTTCCGCATTATGTCGTAGAATGTTTTCGGCGTTTAATGATATGCAAGTCTTATATGTTGTGTAAGAGATGGACTTTTTCTAATGTACAAATATTTCCATCGCTATTTCGCTATTTCTCTATTTCCTTCGCTATTTTTCTAATGTATAGACACATGGTGTATAGTCACAGTTCACAAATTTTATAGTCACACTAAACATGGCGTACAATCGCAGTCATCATGTGATAAAACCGGTTTAGGTTTCTAACTTCATTGTGTAGAATCACAGTCAGTGTATTGTAGAATCACAGTCATTGCCTTGTACAATCACACTCCCATAATTACAATCACACTTGTACAATCACACTCCACCTCTTGTTCTACTGTCACGCACTGCCTACTGTAAAGTCGCACTCATTGCGTTGAACAATCACACTCACTTGTTTCGTGTCAACCAAATATTAAGGGCATAATGTTCCTGTACAGCTGTATTTGTAGCCAAAGATGATGCATTCCAGAATAAAAACGACTACGTTCCTCAATGTATTCTTACAATCCAAAAAACAAAACCAATTTTACAGACCCCTATGCTTTACGACTACGCCATATTAGAAATAATTAAGGTCCGCAATAGACGTAAACAAAATCACGGACCTTGACCATTTCAAATGCCGCCAAGTCTTTATGTTTCACAAAAAAAAAGAAGCCCCCATGATCTACGACTTACACCATATTAGAAATGATTGAGGTCCGCAATATACGAAAGCAATGTCACGGACCTTGACCATTTCAAACGTCGACAACCTTTGTGTTCCCAAAAAGAATGTTCCTAAGAAACAGATTATATTCATGAACAATCCTCCTCGACAATCCCTGCCGGGTCCTCATCCTCCTCCTCCTCCTCCTCCTCAACATCGACAGACAAGTCAGCAATCGGTGGGTACTCAGCAAATGGGTTGGGGCAGTTCCTCTTGTCATGGTGACCCATCCTCTTGCAGTTCTTACACAGTCGTTTAGGTTTGGCGGCAATTGCCGGCAATTGCAGTAGCCTTTGCCTTAGAACAAAGCATCCGCTTCCCATTGCCCTCATTCTTGGCTTTCTTCGGGGGCAATATGGTTATTTCAATTGTGCTCGTACAGTCGAGGATCTCCTCTAATTCTTGCGTCTTGCTACAAGGGCCAGCAAAGGCAATATCGGACCTGAAGTCGCGAATGACGTCAGCTAGATTACTAACGTCTTCCTTACCCATTTTGCTGACATGACTGACGGTCTCATAGAACTCCGAAAACAGCCTCGTGACTGTAACAGCCTTATCATCGCTTAGGCGACTCTCTGACAGGGGACACGCATTAACATTACGTAGAGCATCCCTTGTCCATCTACATGCCACGTACCGTTCCGGGATCGTCTCCCGTCCTTTCGAAGAGTATATCCAAATGGCGTGCCTGCAAAGAATTCCATACCGACCGAACTTCCTGCAAGTACAGCTGATCTCACAGGTACCTGCGAGTGCATTAAGAAACACATAAAGAGTGCGACTCTTGACCGTACGGACAGTGGCTACGCAACGTACGGGATGTGGCTTTCTAAAGGTATGATCACAACCTTGACAGGATACAGTCACACCCGTTATGCTGCATAGTCACAGTCCTTACGTCGCAAAATCAAACGAATTGCGTTGTACAATCACACGCACCGCATTCCAGAGTCGCACCCTTTATTGTGTATAGTCACATTCAATGAATTATGGAATAAAACTCGTTACGCTTGGATCATATAGTCAGGCTATGTGACTATGGCTACACGACATGGACAATGACTTTCTATGCCAGTACTTGGGTTGTATTCAACAATGTAGTTGCGGTCCCGGATGGAGTCCAGTAATGTTGTAGCTTCGATCCCGTCCTTCTCCTGATACCCACGGACGCTGCACGTGTAGAGCGAAAACTTAACCTCTTCCTGAAAGTGTGCAAAAGCCACGTGCGTGTAAACCCTTGCCGCATGGCTCTCCATCGGATTCGTCGATCCAATTTTGGGGAATGACTGCCGGTTATCGTTGTCTAGCCTCTTCTGCATGTGCCTCTGTTGGTCAATCGCACTTTCGAAATGCATCCAGAACTGGACCAACGTACCATTGTTGTCTTCAAACTTTTTGAAGAAACTTTTCTCACTCTCTGATCTCTGCGTTATCTGCATAATTCCGGACATCCTCACCTCCCTGCAATGCGCGGCGACCCATTTGCTCCTATCTCCGAACATATTTTCGAACCATTCGATCCCAACAGCATCATGGTCAATCATGATCCGACCCCACCTGTCGTCGAACTCCGATGCCTCGATGTCATCGTCCCATATATTTGCATTGAAAGCTTTTACGAATTCTGAGGCCTCCTCTCTTGATCTGCCGTACTTTGCTGGAACCTTGTTCATGATGTGCCACGTGCAGCACCGTTGGTGCGCTACTTTGAATATTTCCGGGATGGCTTTTAAAATTCCGGGATCCTGGTCTGTAATGATATAACATGGTTCCTTCCCGCCCATGGCTTCTAGAAACTGGGAGAGGACCCATATAAATGACTCGTAGTCTTCCTTAAATAGCAACGCCCCACAAAACGTGACAGACCGTTTGTGGTTGTCCATGCCAGTGAACGGTGTGAACACCATGGAATACACGTTGGTTTCGTACGTTGGGTCGAACGAAACTGCATCCCCGAATGCCGCGTAGTTCCTTCGAGCTGCACCACCCGCCCAAATGACCCTGCGTAAGCTTCCGTCTGTATCCACATCGTAGTCAAAGTAGAAATCCTCCTGGCTGTCCCTCAAACTCTTGAACCGGTCTATGAACAACTGACCATCCTGCTCGTGGACGAAGCACTTGACGTCCCTCCCCCAGTTCTTGAAATCAACCAACGATGCTCCGATGTTCTTATATCCGCCCGACAACTCCTTGCACATCCTGTATGTCCGAGTCGCCCCGATCTTTAGTTGCACACACAAAATTGCAACTGCATTAGTCGCGCAGAGTTAGTAGTCAACCATACACTAACAACATTGTTGACAGACATTACGCACCCTCGAGTTGCAAACGATCATCTCCTTGTGATATATTGATAGATTTTGAGATGACTTTTGAAACTCTCGGTCCTTCACCATCACAAGATCGTGGTTGTGTTCCTCGATGAACTCTTCAATATAAAACCCCCCGATCATTGCACAGAGCCTAATTCTTGCTCCACATTGCGTCCTCGTTGCCTTCGTAATCCTTTTGGGTTCGTACGATCCCACATACTCTTGCCCCTCCTTCTCTCCCGTGCTCGACAGCTTCACCATGCTCTGGCTGGCTGTTTTGCCCTCCTTGTTACAAGCCAACAATTTCTTCTTGATCGAACCATCAAATGATCTAGTTGTCGTGTACCTCTTCGCCTCGAAACCAAGATAAAATGCGTAAGCTTGATAAAACTTGAATGCTCCATCGATGTCCGCGAACTTCTGCCCTATGTAAGGGACAATCACTGTGTCTTCCGCTGGCATATAGGTTGGAACAAAAACAAATTATCAAAGGTTGGAACAAAAAAACCCTATATTATACTCCCTCCTATTCTGAGTATTACTCCTACTTTTCTTTTTGAGCTTAGTTTGGTTTTCTTCCCACTTTCCTTTTTTGGATATAATTATAATAATTCTTTATTCTTCCTTCAATTCTTTATTCTTTTCCTCCACACCTAAACTCAACACCTTTTCACTTTATACCCCACCATTTACACTTCATACCCCACTTTCTATTCATCTCTCTTAATTTATCTCCACCCTTTATTATTATTTTACTCCCTCCTTGGTTTCCCCCCAAAAAAAATTGGGAAGAAATACTCTGAATAGGAGGGAGTACAATAAAAAAGAGATCCTAAATTACACACTATCAATCTTGCAACGCACGCATTCATCTCTGACCTTATTGAAATGTGACTTTTCTCAACAAAGACTGTGACTTTGCTCGTATAACAGCATGATTGTTAAAGCTTAACACCCGTACCGCATAACAAAAGCAAGTACAACTGCAACCCAAGATGCAATACCAACAATAATAAATATATATTTTTTCTCAACAACAAAAAAAACACCAACAATAATAAATATAAAAAAGAGAAGGAATCGAACATATATATTTTGAATACTAAAGCAACTCAGCGTAATACAACTACGCCTACAGCAGAAAACTACAACTACAACCAAACCCTAAATTACACACTATCAATCATGCAACGCACGCATTCATCTCTGACCTTAATGAAATGTGACTTTTCTCAACAACGACTGTGACTTTGAAGTAAAACGACTGTGGCTTTGCTCATATAACAGCATGATTGTTAGAGATTAACACCCCCACCGCATAACAACTGCAAGTACAACTACAACCCAAGCTGCAATACTCAACAAAAATAATAAATATAACAATGATAAAGAAACAAACATAAATATTTTGAATAATAAAACAACTACACCTACAGCTAAAACTACAACTACATGCAACCAACAAAATAATAATTTGCCTTGATTAATATCTACAACACATAAGAACTACAAGTACAAACAACCAATATGCAATACTTAACAACAACAAAAAATACAATTATAAAGAAACCAACATAAATATTTGGAATAATAAAGAACCTTTGACGTAATACAACGTAATACAACAAAACAACTACAACAACAGTGAACGTGTGACTGTCTGTCATATTAAGTATGATTGTCACGTTATGACGGTGTGACTCTGCAAAAATATCAAACCAAACAAAATAATGTTCGACTGCACATTTTCGTGACTCTTCTCATTTAACAAACCAAATATATAGGGCTGTTAAGCTCTAATCTTACCTCCTACATGTTGCCCATTTTCAGGCATATGATCATCGCGTGGTTCTTCGAGGAACAACACCATTAGAGCATAAGGACGTACAACAATTTACGAATTATGGTTTAGTTATTCTGAATAATGGTATAGATAGAGGGATGCTGTTTTATTTGGGATAAATTTCGAATTTGATTGAGAGCTTGGTGAGAGATTTGTGATGATTTTCAAATTTTGGTGAGGGAGTGAATTTTATTGATGGAAAGGGTGATAGATATGGTGACAGAAATGGTGATGGAATACTGTACTTTTGCCCTGCCGCTGTCTGCTGCTTGTCATTCACGGACATATTCTCCCTTTTTTTTTGATTAATCTAAGCCATCCATCCAAACCAAATCAAGGGCAAAAAACATAACTTCCCAACTTCCCACTTTTCACCAAACTCCCTTGATCCCTTCTCTCTCTCTCTCTCTCTATATATATATATATATATATACACATATATATATATATATATATATATATACATATATATATATATACATATATATATATATACATATATATATATATACATATATATATATATATATATATATATATATATAGAAGTGGGATCAGGTGAGTCCACTTATATATGTTGAGTCCGTGAGTCCCCATCTTAGCCCTTGATTCAAGGTTAGATTAATGGACAAGATTTGATCTCATAATTAAGGAAATAAGTAACAAATCTGGTAAATATATCATTTCTCTCTCTCCTCATTAATTATCTCAATGCAAATCTTTTTTCTCTCTTATCAATCTTTTTAAATGTTTTTTCTCTCACACAACAAGTTTTTTCAAAATTAAGTTTTTTTCATTTTCATCAAAAAATCATCATTTTCCTACTGCCATTGTACGTATGTTACTATGTTACTGCCATAATCCATAAACTATGTTACTTTAACTCATACAATGTGTTACTCTAATTCATGAACTGCGTTACTTTAACTCATAAAATCTGTTACGTTGTTTAATATCTTGCAAAAACTATTACTCTAACTCATACAATGTGTTACTTTAATTCATAAACTGTGTTACTTTAACTCATAAAATCGGTTACGTTGCATAGTAGTCTCTTCCAAAAACAGGAGTTCCAATTAACAAAAAGAACCATGTTTGTTTTTATTAAGATACTCCAAAACAAAAAGTGGTACAAGATTCCAACTAAATCAACTCAATTACAATTCCAATGTTTCACACTTGTTACTCATAATGTCCTACTTATAATTCTGCTTCTTCTTCATCCTTCTCGTTCTCTCCGTCTTCTTCTTTTTAATCTTCTTCATTATCATCTCAGAAGCTTTGATTTAATCTCACCACCTCACAATGGAAGAAACTCTCACCCACATCCCTACATCATTCATGTGGATTAAAGTAACAGATAACAAGAGTTAAAGTAACAGATGAAGTGCATTGAAGTAACATTGAATTAAATTAACAGAGTATGCTTATACACCAGGTATAAAGTAACAGAGGTCAAACATTAAAGTAACAGATAGTATGAGTTAAAGTAACAGATAATGTTCATTAAAATAACACCAGATATAAGTTAATGCAAATAATTCATATAATGATAAAAATTGAGAGTATGACGCAGTATCTTACTCTTTGATATTGTTTTCATAATTATAGGAAGTAGTATTTTTTTTTTCTTTTTTTTATATGGCGTTAGTCTTTGATATTGTTTCCTATTTTGGTGGCAATCACGTCCCATTATTATAGGAAACAATATTTTTTTTATTATCTTTTTAATATGGCAGTTTCCTAAATTCTTAGGACATTACAATGCACTACAATAACAGATGAAAAACACTAAAGTAACAACGGGAGTGTATTAAAGTAACATGACATATAAAGTAACAGATGGTAGACATTAAAGTAACAGATGCTCTACACTAAAGTAACGCGGTAAATGAACTACAATAACTCAATATATTGTAAACGTAAAAACTAATAATTGAGTAGCATCTTAACGACTTCCATGGCGATTCCAGTATAAATTACAAAACATATATACTCACCGTTTGTGTGTTCTACGATTTGCATATGAATCTATGATGAATAACATGACCATGAAAACAATATCAACATGAAAATTGACGCAAAACATGAATGACACGACCATGAAAGCAATATCAACATGAAAATTGACGCAAAACATGAACACAAATTGACGCAAATTAATCAAGATAATGAATAAAAATTGACGCAAAACATGAAAGCAATATCGAAACTCACCATTGTTATACTCGATGAATTGCTTATCAACGGTTAATGAAGATGTCGCGATCATTGAATTCATAGTAACGGAATTTCGAGCACAGATTTGATTGAATGAATGAATGAACGTGATGATCGATGGGAGCGTTTTTTTTTTCAAGGTTTTGATGAACCTGTAACGTGAATGAATGAATGATTGAATGAATGAATGAATGAATGAATGAGGAATGATTGTGATTATGGGAGTTATTGTTTCCTAAAATCATTGGAGTTATTTAAGGATACTAAATCTTCCTCTTTTTTTTAAAATACAAAATATTAGGATGCATCTTGTCCATCCATCCTCATCCCATCCAACGGATGGGATGAGGACTTATGGGATGAGGACTTAGGGACTCAACATATATAAGGGGACTCATTAGAACCCATCTCTATATATATAGAACACACGAGCAACCTAAGAATGTACCTTAGTCACACAAACTTACCGATCGGGGCCCCGAAGTGTCACGGGAAACCCTCGAGGCATAAGCCCGGAAGTAGTTGGTAGCACAACCGCTGATGGCAAGCCGATGAAACCTGAAAGGTAAAACCATAAAAGTTAGGCAAACTGACCCTAATTCTTAGAACCCTAATCTAAAACAAAAGTCAAAACTTACCCGGTATACCCGGTCACGCCACTTTATCCCGACATCCATCTCCTCAACAGAACACGGGAGGAGGGGCTCGGTAGAGGGTATCCCAGCTGCATCCACCCTGAGCAGGGTCAAAGGAAAATCTGGGGGCTGGATTTAACCAGCCGGGTCAGCTAGCTGAGAAGACAACAGATTGGTCGGTCAAGAGAACAATAGGCTATAAACCACAAAGCAAACCTTAGAACCAAAATTAAAATCTTACCACGAGGCGATACCAAGCTAACCGCTGAGTGACGTGAGATAGATAGGAGGCACCAGGCACCAAGAGTGTATCGCCTCCTTCTCCATCCTTGTCCTCAAGGATCTCTGCGGCAATCGGCGGTCTAAACATGGTCCGGGGAGGATCAACCGGCACCCTGAAGTCATCATACAGGCACTGATGCGCCAACCGCTCGCCCAGATACCAAACTGGGTGAATCAACGCAGGAAGAAGCATCCTCCTATAGCTTCGAGGCCTCAGCTCCGTAGTCACATACTCCGGCACGCCCTCGTAATTAGCCCAGGGGCGGGCCATAAACTACACAAACAAAACCAGCATCCTAATGAAGTCCCAAGCCTTGGGGGCTATTAAGCAAATAAACTATAGGAGAAATTACATCGTCAATGCCTAGTTTGTTAACCAGCGCATTCTCCACCGGATAATGGCTGATTGTGCTCTTAGGCTGAGCCAGCCTCCACTCGTTTCCCGCCGGGAATCTCTTCGGGTGCACCCGCACTGTCTTAGGTGCCAAGCACGGGAAATAGGAATAGATCTAAGCCTGCAAAATCCCAAAACAACTTTAGCGAAATCAAGCCGAAAACTGAGTAGAATTCAAAACACAAGAGCAAAAAAAAAAAGCAACTAACCTCTAGTATAAGGCCCGGACCCAGGATGGGCACAGCTGAGGCCGACCCTATCACCAGCGGCCTCACTATCAGTTGCAAGCAGCGAGTCATCTCCGCGAAAGCCGCGGTCACCCAATCATAGCGTCCCAGTTGAGTCAGCTCAGCTAGGAAAGGCAAAATCCTAGTGCTGAACCTCTCGCCCTTGTGATGCGCGTCGAATTGTCGCCTATCCAACGCGGTCAAACAATATTTATAAACTCCAAAATACTACTACGTAGTAGCGGCAAGTCGGGATCGATTCACAGGGACGGTCGAGGGGTAGTCGGTCAAGTCAATAGTTAAATCGTGGATGGGATTGAGATGGAGGGTTTTGGTCGAGAGAGGTTTAACTATCGCTAACGAGCTATTCTACGAAGGCTAGGGTCAATAAATAGGAAAGGTGTTGGGGAGAGTCGGGATTCGGAAATGAGGTCTAATAGTCTCGGGATCGAGTTTTTGTTACAACGTTAAAAAGGAGAGTGCCACCTTTCGGTATCCTCATCCAACCTACCTAAGCCCGCATTCGCGATGAAAGGGTAAGTCTCAATCTAAGGTAATTTCTACCCCGAGTTTTCCCATATTGGTAGAAATGAGTCAAGGTCGGCCTAGTCGTGATTCTAAGTCAACAAAGACACAAAAACCTTAACATCGATAAATAACAAGTAAACAACCCACCAACATCCCTTGAATAAAATAATCCAAACCCTCATCCCTAAACTCCCCAACAAGAAATCTACTCACTAATCATTATGGAAATCATTACAACATGCATATTGATTAGATCTAAAGAAACTAACAACAATAATATGATCTAAACAAGACAATGATGAGAAAACAACATAAAAACTAAACTAGAGATTAGGGAGTGGAAGAGAATTATACCAACTATTTAGATCTATAGGAAATAAGAGTATTGCATAAGTAAAGATTGAATCTTTGATGAATAAAGTGAAGAACTTGTCACTAATCCTCCAATAAACCCAACAAATCTTCAAATAAAACTTGAATAATATTCTTACAAACTTGAAATCTAGATAATTGTTGATGGAAATTATGTAGATCTACTATTAATTATTATGTAAACTACTAGAATTTTGGAGGATTTCTACTAGAATACTACTAAACTACTACTAATGGATGGTGTAATAGGATGGTGAAAGGGTGTAATGTCTTCCCTCCTTAGCACAATGGAGAGGTGATTTGGGCAATAAACTAGGGTAACATATATATAGTAATCTCTTAATGGGTATTTAACCTAAAGCCCATAATCTAATCCTTGCCCAATAGTGAGACTTTGTCCTTTGAGATGAAACTTTGCCCACTGAGTCTTCATAGGGTGAAGTTTTTCCCCGCGGTTGACGACATTAGCACCACCGGGTGAAATTTCACCCAGTGAGATTTTCTTCTCGAATCGCCATTTTTGGCGCTTTTCTCCATCGGGCGAAATTTCACCCGGTGGGCGAAATTTCGCCCGGTCGTTTCGCCCGGTCATCTCATAGAGTGAAATTTCACCTTATGAACTTTTCGTCCAAAATGACAATCTGGGGAGGAACACCGTCGGGCGAAATTTCGCCCGGTCAAATTCTCATCGGGTGAAATTTCGCCCTGTGACTTCATAGGACCATAACTCTTTCATTTGATCTCTGATTGGGGCGTGTGATATGTCGTTTGAAAGCTAAGAAGATAAGCGTTCACCTCCAACTGGAATCGCTTCGATCCGAGGTGTAGAACTCTAAATATATTCATTTGAAGTTCGACCTCTCCGATGAAGATGCACAATAGACTATACTTTTTCCTTTTTGCTCAAGGTTTCACCTCTAGGGTTTGGACTTTGGATTTTAAGTTGTGTGCTTTGCTTTTCGGACGATCTCCCTCTCTCTCATGCTCATAGGAGCTCATACACGTTTTTGGTCGAAAATCCTATCAAAATAGACAGAAAACTACAAAAAACACGTCAAATGCAAAACAGAGACGCTAATGCGAGAATTACTCAAAATACGGCGATAATCGCACTTTATTCTCACAAAACGAAGGAAAAACGGGTCTAAACGGGAGGAAAAACGGTCCAAATTTGGCACACAATACCTTGTCCGAGAAGTGAGTCGACCCTAGGAAATACCACAGTCACAGCCGAGCATCCTGCTCCGGCGTATTAGCCTCCCGACCCTCTAACACCGCCACTCGCTCAAAGTGGTCGGTGATGTACGAACACACTATAGCATGAGGCGTATTATATGCCTCACGCGGCAGACAATCCCCGATGAGGCCCCGCACCTCATCACTATCTTGAGTAGGGCCCTCGGCGGCCCACCTAATCCTATCCGGACCTCAGCGCAGACCGCTAATCATCCCAAAGTCCTATAGGGTCATCCCGACCTCCCCAAAAGACATGTGGAGGTTGAGGTAGTATCGTGGAAGTGATCTATCATCGCCCGGATCACCATAAGGTTGCATTAGTCTGGCAACCCACCAACCTAACCCATTGCCCGACCACGGGACCTAGGGCGGTCCTCTCGATAATCCCCTTTACCGTGGGGGTCAACTTCTAATGGTAGACGTCGAGGCACGTAGTAAAACCCAAGAAAGTCCTCATCGGACCTGGGGGCTGCAAACCGAAACAATCCTAGATGAACAAAACAAAGCTAGCCTAACCCGGGCAAAAATAATAACAATAGCGAAATCCGAGTCATAACTAATAAACACGAATAATACACTCACCAGACCCCACACAATGCGGCTAGAAATATGACAGTCAAGATGAAACATCAGCTGATGGCCATCCTAATCCCGAGCCCACTCAGGATCCTCGTAAACAATCTCCTCATTCTCTGGTACCGGAACCGGAGCATGAGCCTTCCAAGCCACTGTCTCCGGATGCTTGCGCTTCTACACTCTATCGAACTCGGCCTCATTAATAGTCTCAGGTTCACATCGCTGAGACGAGGCGCTCCGTCTCCTCCTGCGAATCCCTCGGGGAGTCTGCGAACTTGCCCCGACAACCTCCTCACCGGCACCAACCGAGGAAGTTCCTTCGGGACGCTCGGCATCACCTCTAGCTGTGAAACCCAAAACAAAAAAAAACACAACGAAACATAACCCTAGTCAGACTAGATCAGCTTAAACAGGTCAAAATAAGGTCAAAATTTTGGAAAAGGATATCAAAATTTCGAAAGGGCCGCTAGCACGCATTTTTAGTCCCGGTCACAATGGAAGTGGTCTCGGGGAAATCCGGCATCGTTTCGGCACCTTTTGGTTCATCCTATGACACACAAAACCTCACGAAGGGTCCTATAGGTCATCCTAGCCCTAGCAATCGACAATAGAGCTACCCATATCCCCATAAACACCATTTGAGCAAAACTATGCAAAATAAACACGGGAATAATCGGAAAACGGTCCTTAACCCTAGCATTCCAAACACGTTTCCGTAAAGAGGCATCGTCACACCTCGAACATCCCTATCAAGCTTACAACTACTTCAACAAGCTCTAATCGACCTCAATTTAACAATGAAATCAAGCACAAGCATCGAAACTTAACAAATAAAAAACACCCAAATCGATTTTCTAGGGTTTTCAACAAAACCAACTCACAATCAATCAAATCAAGCAAAACCGACAATAAGCGAGCAAGGAACACTAACCCGGAGTCGACATTGTCGTAAATAGCGGAAATCGAATCGAAACTAGGCAAGAAAATTCGAAAAGACGGTCTTGAGGCAAAGAGAATGACGCGTTCGACTTTTTGGTGAAATAAGACGAGCGCCCCCAATCTTCGTTTACTTAGGCAGACCCGATCCACGAAAATCTGACCGCACCAGCTGACGCGCTCGGGTCCTGGTGCGCTGGAGGCTGAGCGCCTGAGTCTTGGAGCGCTGAAGGGCGCGCGCCTAAGCGGCCTAGCCCAGACTAAAACAAAGCAAAACAAACGTAACTCAAAGACAATACACATGCACCTATTAAGACAAGCAAAACAGCAATAATAGGACAACTACTAATTAACAACGATAATGCACTCTCGACTAATAAAACAAGCATTTAACGTTGCATCCGGACGCGTAACAAAAACAACCAAGATTAACATAAGCAAACTCTAAGCAAACTCGACAAACCCAAGATCGAAACAAAAGCAAGAACAAACCCGAACAAAACAAGACAAGCCCGCAAAAACAAAATTAAACTAAGACAAACTCACAACACCAACATTTTACTAAAACAAACAGCAATTTGCCCGAGGGGTCCGAGTTATCCCGGATGCACAACAATTTGCCCGAGGGGTCCGAGTTATCCCGGATGCACAACAATTTGCCCGAGGGGTCTGAGTTATCCCGGAGGCACAGCAATCTGCCCGAGGGGTCTGAGTTATCCCGGAGGCACAGCAATCTGCCCGAGGGGTCTGAGTTATCCCGGAGGCACAGCAATCTGCCGGAGGGGTCTGAGTTATCTCAAAGGCACAGCAATCTGCCCGAGGGGTCTGGGTTATCCCGGAGGCACAGCAATTTGCCCGAGGGGTCTGAGTTATCCCGGAGGCACAGAAATTTGCCCGAGGGGTCTGAGTTATCCCGGAGGCACAACAAATTTGCCCGAGGGGTCTGAGTTATCCCGGAGGCGCAGCAATTTGCCTTAGGGGTCTGAGTTATCCCGAAGGCACAACAGTTTTGCCCGAGGGTCAGAGCTATCCCGGAGGCGCAACATTTTTGTCTTAGGGCTCAGAGGCATCCCGAAAGACAGCTATTCGAGTGGAGATTGACGCCCTCGAATGGTTTTATATCATTTTATCTTGTCCTAGGGGTCAGAGGCATCCCGAAAGACAGCTATTCGAGTGGAGACTGACGCCATCGAATAGTTTTATATCATTTTATCTTGTCCTAGGGGTCAGAGGCATCCTGAAAGACAGCTATTCGAGTGGAGACTGACGCCATCGAATAGTTTTATATCATTTTATCTCGTCTTAGGGGTCAGAAGCATCCCGAAAGACATCTATCCGAGTGGAGACCGACGCCCTCAAGTAGTTTCTTTTTATCATTTTACCTTGTCCTAGGGGTCATAAGCATCCCGAAGAACGATCGCTCGAGTGGAGACTAACGCCCTCGAACGTTTTATGGGTTCATAAGCATCCCAATTAAAAGCAAATGCATTTACACCTAACACATAAAAGCGCTTAAAATTAAACAAAACCTTAAATAAATCAAACAAGACAAAGCGCGCGCGCAATGAATCAAGAACAAGGCTACAAGCAACGGCCCGGGCCCAAGGAAGAAACCACAAGCGAAGACATCAGGTATGACTCCTAAACTTTGGTTGGCGAGCTCAACGCACAGTCTAACGGACTTAAAACGACCCGACCGGACAGCCATCAGGTCGTAATCTTCGATTTACCTGGGCGGCTATACTTTGACTTTCGCCTTGTCCAAGCCTCAGTCAAAGTGGGGATTCTGTAGACACCCAGATTTGGACCTGGTGGCCGCAAAAGTGCCCAACAAACACCCGATGACGATAGGACTGCAACGCGACGCGGCTTCGCGGTGTTCTAGGTAGTTTTTCTATAGAACGGATCAAATAAATTATTCGAGCAAATTAAACTAACATGATGGCATCCTTAGTCGCGTCGTTACGATCGTGTAGACATTAATAAGAGTCAATTCTGACACCGGGACACCGAGAGGGTCCCGAAAGTCAAACCGAGTCAACACCGCACTAAACGAACCTCGGGACAAACACACGAGGCCTACTAACGTTCACGGCGCTAGGTCAAGCCGCGGGAGCCTTAATCCCCAAGTAATAATTATCCTCCTTCCTCTCGGTTTTGGAAAGAATCAAAACCGTATCCTCAAAATCCCAACCGCACGACCTGACGCGCCTGGGTCTTCCCACGCCCGGACCCAGGCGCCTGAGTCACAGTACGCCCCAGCTCGGGCGCCTATGTGGGCGACGAGGGCTGAAAACACCTATAAATACCCCCCTTCACGCCCTCATTTCGACACACAATTCACAACTTCTCTTCCCCCTCTAAACTCTCGCTAAGGGCTCGCACTCCGACACCCGAGGCAAACGATCCACTCGATCGTAGTTCCGATAATAAAGCGACATCGACGCTAATCCTCACCTTCGAGCACTCTACTCGATACCGAGGTGCCTGTGATCGACTAGCTCAAAACTACTACCCAGGTTCTGTCGGATTAGCCACAGAACTAGTCTTTAGCAACGAAGCTCTGCCGGAGTAGCCGCGGAAAAATCAAAACGATAACGGAACTCTGCCGAAATATCTGGTCAAGCTAGGAGGATCCGCCTGTCGAAGTCGTATCGTCACTAGGTTGCCATCTAAACAAAATTTTCCATATTTGCACTTTCTATTATTATGCACTACGACTACACTAGACGTGGGCACTAGGCCCACAAACATCTACTAAAATACGTAACGTCCCAACTTCAATCGCAAACACTAAAACACACTAAATAGACCCGAATAATTCCGAGACCCATTCTCAAAACTATCTATGCATCGTGTCCCGTTTAGTGTATACTCCGAGGGTGCAACTCCTCACTATGTGATTTACTTACATTCACATTTACAGTTTTTCGTATGATTTATTGTTTTTATAACCTTATAATCGCATGCTAAATCATCTAGCACGGAATTCAAAACGTAAAACAACCAAAATTGAACAAAGTGATGGCCAGATTCCGTATTAGTCCCGGTGCTCGCCTTATTAGGTTCGATGCATCTCTATTAATACCGAGCCGACGCATCTTAAGCAGAATACCAGGTAAGGTATACCATGAGAATGACTAATATCCGTATTACCGCGTTAAAACTGATTTGCTAATACGTACTCCCTCTCATTCACTGGAAAAGCACATCTTTTTATTCAAATGGGTGGTATATTTTATTCAAAGTGTACTTTTCCAAAGAATGCGAGGGAGTATAATACTAGTACTCTCTACTCTCCTACGTGCATCTTTTCATGGCCTGCTTGTCACGGGAAATCGCATGCAAAGAATGTAAACTCAACTACTTCGACGACAAAACATACTTGTCCTTAAACAACCGACATAGCAAAAGGTTTAGGGTTAAAACAATGGATGTTATAGTACTTCCACCACAACAAAAGAACTAGGATATCAGCCCATCGATTGATTAGTAGAGGCCGCTATAGTGCGGGCGGGATTGGGTGTTGACATCTATCGAATGTTGGCTTCCCAATACGTACCCTCACCCCTTACTCAGAACCGACGGTTTCCGGATGTCCAAAACCATTGGCAATGAGAGTCATTCCAGGCATGGAGTGCTTAAGGGTACAAGTCTTTATCTTTAGGTCCTGTGCCACTTAACTTTGAGCCGGCAAGGGATCAAAGTTGACTTGAACGGTTTCCGAGTCCCCATAATTGACTCGGTGGCGACTCCACAAATCGGCAACAACTTCAGTTCACTAAAAAGGTCGCCTTACCAAACAAAACGACCTTTAAACATTTACAACCACAACTCGATCGATTCCCAAACGGAAACACGGGTGCCAGCACCTGTCTAGTACAAGTCCGGATCGTCATCCAAATCGAGGTCTGACACTTCGCCCCGTACGCGAGATCGGACCGGCCGCCAGCAGGGAGGGGGCCGCGTGGGTGGCCGCCGCCACACGTTGAAAACGGGGTCGGTCCCGCGCGGGTATGTGCGGGGTGCCGGGCAGTGCGGACGGACGTCTACACCTATTATCAAAATTTCTAGTATTCCGAGTTTCCCAAATATGGTAAACTGCTGCAGCTATAGTACTACAGTACCAATGTTCTTCCAATATTTCCTGTTCCTTCTTCTAGCACTCCAATTTAGCTCTACCAAGAGGTCATGACCTCTTCCTGTTATTTGCATCCAGTTCAGTAACTCATGCCAGATTTTCTTTTAGAACGAACAAGAGAAAAAAAGATGCGAGTGAGATTCAGTCGCCTTCTGATAAAGTTCACATTTGCCCACGAGATGCATTCCTCGTCTTTGTATATTGTCTTGAGTAGCTAATTTCTTATGTCCTGCTAGAGCTGCTATCACCCCGTGTCTCGGGATTACTCTTCCGTCCTTAATACTATCCATCCAGACAATTCGAGGAAGCTTAGGTCTAAACCATTCGTAAGCCAGTTTTGCCTGGTACTTCCCATTGACTGCCCAACTATTTACCAGTCTTTCTGCATCATCTACCGTGCCGGTTCCTGTTATAATTTGGTTCTTGATGCTCAACAGGCTATTAAAAGTTGCAGTGTAGCGTTCCTCCTGTTTTCCTAATTGCCAAATAGTCCTGTTCCCAAGCACGTATTTCCTGTGCCACTCGCCTCAGATGCCACCCTGATTTATCAGAAGCTTCCATAACCATTGCCCCATCATTGCCTTGTTCCAACTATCGAGATGCTTGAGGTTGAAACCTCCTTCCTTCCATGGTTGGCAAACACTTCCCCAGCTTTTATATACCATCTTTCTGCCCTCAGTCCCCCCTGACCAGAAAAAGCTTTTACAAATGCTCTCAATCCGCTTGGTGATATTCACTGGAAAGAGTGCGTTTTTACTCCAATAGCTTGTTAATCCAAAGATAACCGCATGTAACAGTTGTGCCCTTCCTGCATACGACAAGAATTTTGATGACCAACCACTTACATTCATCTGAATCTTATGAGTTAGTGTAGAATATTCCTTCTTTTTGTTATTGACTGAGTGAAGGGGTATTCCCAAGTAACGACATGGGAACATCCCCTGATGATACCCAGTTTCCTGCAGAATGAGTTGCCTGACTGTATTATCTACTCCTCCAAAGAATAATTCTGTTTTCTCCTGGTTAGCATTCAACCCAGATTCCGC
Organism: Agrostemma githago; assembly: GCA_958450325.1. NCBI lineage: Eukaryota > Viridiplantae > Streptophyta > Magnoliopsida > Caryophyllales > Caryophyllaceae > Agrostemma > Agrostemma githago. Next base: position 20,581,606 of record OY288254.1, on the reverse strand, counting down.
TACAAATCCATGTAGTGCGTCTGAAACTGCAACCACCGAGGGCCTATCCCCCCTAAACAAACACCATTAGGTCGTCCACAAAGACCAGGTGGTTTAGCTTCAGTTGAGTGCATTTAGGATGATAGGACACCTGTGGCGTCAAATTAATCTTTCTCAGCCTCCTAGACAATACCTCCATACTTAATACAAAGAGGTAAGGGGAGAGAGGGTCTCCTTGCCTAACTCCACTTTCCCCTTTGAAGAACCCATGATTGGATCCGTTAATCTTGATAGAGAACCAAGAAACTAGTACACAAGCCATAATCCAAATAATAAATTGTTGAGGAAAGTTAAAAGCATATAACACATGTTCTAAAAAATTCCATTGCAATGAATCAAATGCTTTTTTGAGATCTATCTTCATTAGACATCGAGGTGTGAGATATTTCCTTCCATAGTTCTTGATCAAGGTTTGAGATAATGCTATATTTTCATGAATATCTCTTCCTTGAATGAAAGCTGCTGCTCCAGCCCTATAATATCTTGGAGTACTAGTTGAATTCTGCTAGTAAGTAATTTACTTACTGTTTTGTAAAACACAGAACAACATGAGTTAGGTCTAAAATCCAATACTGACTTACAAACTGCTTTCTTGGGGATAAGGGTAATTATTGTGGTGTTCGCCTGCTTTAACATTTTCCCTTTCCGAAAGAACTCCCAAATTGCAGCACAGAAGTCGTGTTTGATTATCTGCCAAGAGGATTTGAAAAATTCTGAAGAGAATCCATCGGGACCAGGACTCCTATCAGAACCAATTGATTTTAATGCTTTGTGTATCTCCTCCTCAGTGGGTATCCTGATGATATTAGCCCAATCAACCTCCTGCACTAGCCTTCCTGCTTGTATGAAACTTAAATCTACAGGGGTTACAAGCTGAGCTTGCCCCAACAACCCTTTATAGTAATCAATAAAACCTTGGGCAACTTCCTTTAGTCCTTCCCTTTGATTACCATAAGAGTCCCTTATAGCTCCTATAATTTGCTGATGCCTTCGTTCTTATATTTTAGTATAATAATACTTGGTTGAATCATCCCCCAGCATAAGGTTGTCCATTTTTGCTCTTTGCCTTAAAATACTTATTTCTGCTTCTTTTAGTGTCCTATATCTGTCCATGATTTCCTTCTCCTCCAACAGTAGTCTAGAAGAGAGAGGATCATGCTGAAGTCTCCTCTAACAAGACTCCAATTCATTTCCAATCTGCAATATACGTGTTTCAATGCTAGAGTAGTGTTGTTTATGCATTTCCTTAAGTGCCATCTTCACATTTTTTAGCTTACTAAAGAGTTGAAATGCTTTAGTGCCATAAACAGTATTGTCCCAACTCCCAAGCCCTCTTAACTGTAGCAGCATACTGTGGATGCTTTTGCCCAACAGCTCAAAAAACTGAAACGAGCCTTCTTACTCTCACCCAACAATATATTAACGTAGACAGGTGAGTGATCAAAGATACCTGGACTAAGGTAGTTAGCGAAAGAGTCAGGGAAATACTGAATCCATGCCAAATTTACCAAAGCCCTGTCCAACCTTGTCCAGACCCTAGAGTCCGGATCCTGCTTATTAGTCCAGCAAGTCAACTCATTCCCTTGTCCAGTTAGTTCCTGTAGTTTACTCTCAAAGATGTAGGAGTTGAAAGCCTCCATGTCTTGCTCATCTGGAGGAGTTCCACCAATCTTTTCCTCCATGGTTCTTACTATGTTAAAATCCCCAAATTATCCAGGTATTCCCCATCGTACTTAGGCGCTTGAGTGATCTCCATAAGTCTTCCCTTTCTCTTGGACAGTTCCTTCCATATACTACCGTTTGGTAAAACATCTTACCAGTGGCAAAATGTTGTACTTTTGCATGTATAAACTGAGCATGTGTCTCCAGTATAGTTATATCCACAGTATTTGGATTCTAGGTTAACCAAATTCGCCCATTATAGTGATTAGAATACTTGCATTCCACTCTATAATGATGAAAGCTCCCCCTAATAATTTGTGCCGCTTTTTCCTTTTTAATTCATGTTTCTAGTAGCCCTAGTATATCAATCTTCTTATTTTTTATTAGCTTAACCACCTCTAATTGCTTAATTAGCTCATTCCCACCCCTAATATTCCATGAAGCGATATTCATGTGGTTATATCAGGTGAGACTTGGACCTCTGCAGGAAACACAATTTCCTGACTTGGACAACCCTCTTGTTGTTGAAGAATCTCATATATATTAGAGGTATGCAGAGTAGCGAGACCTACCCCACCCAACTCCTCTCCTCTATTAAGCAAGCCTCCAGAGTCCTTCTCCTTTGAGCCTATCTTACTGCTTCGAGGGCGCCGAGCAATAGTAATGAATCCTGGGTCCAAAACAGTGAGTCATGTTGTTGTGTTGATTATTCCCGTCTCGGTGAGTCGGGTTATTGTGTTGGTTATCCCTGACTCGGTGAGTCAGATTATTGTACTGTGTTGGTTATTCCCGTCTCGATGAGTCGGGTAATCTATGAAAAAAATTGAGTTGAAAGTTGAACTCTTGACTAGTGAGTCCGATTACGCACCGATTGACTGGTGAGTCCGATTACGCACTGATAAACTGGCGAGTTACGCCCTTATCTTGGCCGGCGGGTCTGATACGCAACGGTGATGGAAGAAAATTAAGAAGACGGAGAAAAATCGTTTTTTTCTTCTTGGTTTTTTTTACTATGTGCAAACTTATGTAATTTTTTTCAAATTAACATGAGTTTGAGGGGGATATAGAGGATACTATAGTATTACGGTATCATGATAGAGATAGTAAGATTATGAATAATATGTTAGGAAGTTTACGGTATATTGTAATATACCGTAATCAGAATAATATCAAAAATTAAAGAATATGTTATATTATCTACCATATTAGAAGATACTGTGAAATCTTCGTAGCCATATAAATATAACGTTGTTGTTATTGTAATGGTGGAAAAAAAGACAGATTATTCAATAATACAAATCTCTTTAACATTTATCAAATTACAAGTGTTTTTGTTTTTCAATTTCTTGCATTCGGCTCTAATTTATTCTTATTGTATTTTGTTTTGTTACTTATTTATATATATATATATATATATATATATATATATATTATTTTTTCATAATTATAGATATGTTTCCGTTCTATTTTTAAAATATTCTCTTCAGTTGTATAATTGTTCTTCGTTGATTCTAATTTTAGTACTAATTTAATTTTTTTTGCATTTGTTTTTTTTACTGAACTTATGTGAAGCCAATAATCAAGTCTGAAATTCTCATTTTTCAGGTATAATAATTTTATTTTAATTGATTATCTATATAAATATATTTCAATTTAACTTTAAATATCATGGATTTTGTGTTTATAAGAGTGTACTTTTATTTATATTCAAACTTGAAGAAATTTATAAAATATGATTAAGAAGATGTTATAACTGATTGTGTTTTTACAATTTCTTGCACTCGGCTCTAATTTATTCTTATTGCATTTTGTTTTGTTGCTTATATATATATATATATATATATATATATATATATATATATATGTTGAGTTCGTGAGTCCCCATCTTAGCCCTTGATTCAATGTTAGATTAATGGACAAGATTTGATCTCATAATTAAGGAAATAACTATAATATCTATCAAAATATATTTTCTTTCTCTCTCTTCCTTAATTATCTCGGTACAACTTCTTTATTTCCTATCAAATTTTTAATTGCCTCTTTCTCTCACATAACAAGTTTATTTAAAATTAAGTTATTTTTCATCTTCAGCAAAAAATCATCCGTTCCCTACTGCCATTGTACGTATGTTACCATGTTACTGCCATAATCCATAAACTATGTTACTTTAACTCATACGTTGTGTTACTCTAATTCATGAACTGTGTTACTTTAACTCATAAAATCTGTTACGTTGAATAGTCTCTTGCAAAAACTGTTACTCTAACTCATAGAATGTGTTACTTTAATTCATGAACTGTGTTACTTTAACTCATAAAATCAGTTACGTTGCATAGTAGTCTCTTCCAAAAACAGAAGTTCCAATTAACAAAAAGAACAATGTTTGTTTTTATTAAGATACTCCAAAACAAAAAGTGGTACAAGATTCCAACTAAATCAACTCCATTACAATTCCAATGTTTCACACTTGTTACTCATAATGTCCTACTTATAATTCTGCTTCTTCTTCATCCTTCTCGTTCTCTCTGTCTTCTTCTTTTTCTTCTTCTTCATCATCATCTCAGAAGCTTTGATTTAATCTCACCACCGCACAATGGAGAAAACTCTCACCCACATCCCTACATCATTCATGTGGATTAAAGTAACAGATAACAAGAGTTAAAGTAACAGATGAAGTGCATTGAAGTAACATTGAATTAAATTAACAGAGTAGGCTTATACACCAGGTATAAAGTAACAGCGGTCAGACATTAAAGTAACAGATAGTATGAATTAAAATAACAGATAATGTTCATTAAAATAACACCAGATATAAGTTAGTGCAAAAAATTCATATAATGATAAAAATTGAGAGTATGACGCAGTATGTTACTCTTTGATATTGTTTCCTATTTTAAAGTCATCACGTCCCATAATTATAGGAAGTAGTATTTTTTTTCTTTTTTTTATATGGCGTAACTCTTTGATATTGTTTCCTATTTTGGTGCAATCACGTCCCATTATTATAGATTTTTTTTTTAATATGGCAGTTTCCTAAATTCTTAGGACACTACAATGCACTACAATAACAGATGAAAAACACTACAATAACCGATGAAAAACACTAAAGTAACAACTGGAGTGTAATAATGTAACACGACATATAAAGTAACAGATGGTAGACATTAAAGTAACAGATGATCTACACTAAAGTAACGCAGTATATGAACTACAATAACTCAATATATTGTAAACGTAAAAACTAATAATTGAGTAGCATCTTAATGACTTCCATGGCGATTCCAGTATAAATTACAAAACATATATACTCACCGTTTGTGTGTTCTACGATTTGCATATGAATCTATGATGAATAACACGACCATGAAAACAATATCAACAAGAAAATTGACGCAAAACATGAATGACACGACCATGAAAGCAATATCAACATGAAAATTGACGCAAAACATGAACACAAATTGACGCAAATTAATCAAGATAATGAATAAAAATTGACGCAAAACATGAAAGCAATATCGAAATTCACCATTGTTATACTCGATGAATTGCTTATCAACAGTTAATGAAGATGTCGCGATCATTGAATTCATAGTAACGGAATTTCGAGCACAGATTTGATTGAATGAATGAATGAACATGATAATCGATGGGAGCGTTTTTTTTAAGGTTTTGATGAACCTGTAACGTGAATGAATGAATGAAGGAGGAATGATTGTGATTATGGGAGTTATTGTTTCCTAAAATCATGGGAGTTATTTTAGGAAACTAAATCTTCCTTTTTTAGTTTTAAATAGAAAATATTAGGATGCATCTTGCCCATCCATCCTCATCCCATCCAACGGATGGGATGAGGACTTAGGGACTCAACATATATAAGGGGACTCATTAGAAACCATCTCTCTCTCTCTCTCTCTCTCTCTCTCTCTATATATATATATATATATATATATATATATATATGTGGTGGCTGCAGAAGTGCTCAACAAACACCTGATGACGATCGGACTGCAATGCAACGCGGATTTGCGATGTTTTAGATAGTTTTTCTATAGAATGGATCAAATAATTGCTCGGAAAGATTAAATTAACATCAAGGTAGTCTTAGTCGTGTCATTATGGTTGCGTCGACACTAATTAGAGTCAATTCCGACACCGGGGCCCCGAATCGGTCCCGAAATATGCAAAGTCAAATCCGAGTCAACATATCGGGCCGAGCGAACCTCGGGACGCGCACCCAAAGCCCACCCGGCGCTTGACACACTAGGGTTATGGGGAAGCCTTAACCTCCAAAATAACCTAAGATATGCATCTTCTCCGTTTTGGAAAGTTTTGATATCGGATCTTCAAAACTTCGACAGCCTGAGCTCTGGCACCTGAAGACTGAACTGCCTCATACCAGGCGTCTGAAGACCAAGTCGCTTGACCCCGGGCGTCCATATGGGTGACGAGGACCGAAAACACCTATAAATACCCCCCTCACCTCATTCATTCGACACACAATTCTCTCAATTCTCTTCTCCCCTCACATTCTCGCTAAGGGCTCGCACTCCGACACCCGAGGCAAACGATCCACTCGATCCTAGTTCCGATAAAAAGCGACATCGACGCTAATCCTCACCTTCGAGCACCCCACTCGATACCGAGGTGCTTGTGTCCGACTAGCTCAAGTCTAGTAACGAAGTTCTGCCGGATTAGCCGCAGAATCAGTCCATAGTAACGAAGCTTTGCCGGAGTAGCCTCAGGAAGGGTCAATGGAAACGTAGCTCTGTCGAAGTCACTGATCAACCTAGGAGGATCCGCCTGTCAAAGTCGAGTCGTCACTAGGTTGCCATCTAAACAAAACTTTGCATTTTCACACTTTCTTTTATTATGCATTACGACAATACTAGATGTGGACACTAGGTCCACAAGCATTTACTAAAACATGTAACGTCCCAACTTCAACTGCAAACACTAAAATACACTAAATAGACCCGAGTAATTCTGAGATCCGTTCTCAACTATCTATGCATCGTGTCCCGTTTAGTGTATACTCCGAGGGTGCAACGCCTCACTACGTGATTTACTTACATTCGCATTTATAGTTTTTCGTATGATCTATTGCTTTTATGACCTTATAATCGCATGCTAAATCAGCTAACACGGAATTCAAAACGTAAAATAACTAAAACTGAACAAAGTGATGGTTGGGTTCCGTATTAGTTCGGGTTCTCGCCTTACTAGATTCGACGCATCTCTATTAATACCGAACCGACGCATCTTAAGCAGAATACCAGGTAAGGTATACCACGAGAGCGACTAATATCCGTATTATTGCGTTAAAACTGATTTGCTAATACGTATAATACTAGTACTCTCTACTCTCCTACGTGCATCTTTTCATGGCCTGCTTGTCACGTGAAATCGCATGCAAAGAATGTAAATACAACTACTTTGACGACAAAACTTACTTGTCCTTAAACAACCGATGTAGCAAAAATATAGGGTGAAAACAACGGATGTTACAGTATTTCCGCCACAACAAAAGAACTAGGTTATCAGCCCACCGATGGATTACTAGAGGCCGCTATAGTGCGGGCGGGTTTGTGTGTTGGCATCTATCGGATGTTGGCTTCCCAATACGTACCCTCACCCCTTACTCAGAATCGACGGTTTCCGGATGCCCGAAACCATTGGCAATGAGAGTCATTCCAGGCATGGAGTGCTTAAGGGTACAAGTGTTTATCTTTAGGTTCCGTGCCCCTCAACTTTGAGCCGGCAAGGGATCAAAGTTGACTTGAACGGTTTCCGAGTCCCCATCATTGACTCGGTGGCGACTCCACAAATCGGCAACGATTTCAGTTCACTAAAAAGGTCGCCTTTCCAAACATATCGGCCTTTAAACATTTACAACCACGACTCGATCGATTCCAAACGGAAACACGGGTGCCCGCACCCGTCTAGTACAAGTCCGGATCGTCATCCGAATCTGTAACTCCCTGTTATTTTCCGAGTCAATTATAAAGCTTGATTTTTCTAATTTTATTTAAATCGGGTTTTTAAGTTGGAAAAATATTTTAATGTCGTTACAAATATTAAAGTATTTTGGGTCGTCATATAGTAAATCGCTTTTGATTTTCTTAAAGTGGAACGTTCTTTTATAAACCGACTTTTTATCGTATTCGATTTCGAGTCAAACACAATAAGGAAAGAAAAAAAAAACCTAAACTATATAATATAAACCCCGTACCCCCGTGTTCACTCATTCAACTCATCTTCCTTCATTCATATCCCATGCCTCCTGCACACTCTTTCTTTTCCCCTTTTCTTTTGTCCCCTATCAATTGTCCAGTGGCATAAATCAATCGTTGATCTTGTTTCCGCCAACGCGTTTTTACATCCGTCTTAATCAAATTGTAAGTATTTTATTATACTAATCTCTTTATTTCTTATAATAATTAATGAACCAAATATGAAGTAGGTCCAAATATTTTGAGTTTTGGTCCTTTTCTTCTTGCTTTCTTTTGGTTAAACAGTCTTTTTGTCATAAATTATCGATTTTGTACCCAAATTTTAACCAATTATATGGCCGGCCTTTAGTTCATTGTTGAATTCCGAATTATTGTGTGAGTTGAGTTGTGGTTGGACGGTTACGATCGAAGTGGAGGGATGACCGGGGAAATTCTATTCTGTTTATTTTGGATGTATCAGGTATTTGAGTTTTAAAGAATTGAAGGTGATAATAAGTTTATAGGTGGAGGAGTATGAACCATTAAAAAAAAAAAAGAGGTTAGTGGCTGAGTTTGATATTTAGTTTGACCTTGATAAACACAACCTATTGTCAAGACCCTTGATTTTGTGCGAGGACTTGTACTCATCGGAAATTAATGAAGTTAGAAGTTTGGGGTGTTTTGAATTAGACTAAGATAGGAGATATGATTATGAGTTGATGATTTTTTTTGAATCGGTTTATATTAATTGTAGCTTGTGGATTCGAGGAGAAAGAATTTTTGGATTAATTATAGCTTGGTTTGACCGTCTCGAGAGGTAAGGACGTTTTGACCTTTTCACCTTTAAGTAAAGAGCATGTTCGGTTTAAATTATATTTTTGAAACGGTTTTATAATTATTTTATCAATGGTGAATTTTTATGATACTTTTGTGATATTTTGGAAATTGGAACTTTGTGACACAAGTCACACATTGGTATTATTTTGGTATAAATTTTGGTGGTTATAACAGACTCTGGGAGCTCTGTTGGTCTATGAGGTTAAGGTGCGTCTGAGACGTCCCTGGGATTTCGTCCTGAAACTGAACTCCTGGCCCGAGTTATGTTAAGTGGGGTTTTCCGGACCCCACTTGCTAGGTAGTTAGACTTCCTCCTTTGGCAGCCTCATCCTACTGACTGCCCAAATGTGAGTAGTGCGCACTATAGTAAGTCTAGCTAAGCATAGGTGGTACCTCTAGATCGTGCAAAAGGGTAGGACCTTGGCACACAGGTGCAAACAATATATTTTGGTTGGTTTTGGTTTTGACTTCCATTTTACAGTACTTTTGGTTTGGTATTGAGACAATGATATTTAACTCTGATTTCAGTTTACTACAAATTATAATTATTGTTTTACGTTTTCAATATAATATATTTTACTCAGCTTTGCTGACGTCTAATATGCTGCATTGGTGCATTTGGTTCGGAATGCTGAGCGAGGAAGGATTTTATTATTTAACGTTTACCTCCAAACTATTTATATTTATGTTGAATTATTGGGTTGAAGTTGTTTTAAACCGTTTTGGTTTTTGTGGGACTTAAGTTTTCCGCTGCAACGTTTTCATTTAATTATTTATCGGATTTATATTTCTTTTTAATTCTTATAATATTCTTTTGCCTTGCATTTGGCCTTGTGAGCTAAATGCGGAGTAACGGCTCTAAATTTTCCAATTTTATTCTTCTATTTTGGTCACGAAAATTTAGGGCTGTTACAGAATCGAGGTCCAACACTTCGCCCCGTACGCGAGATCGGACCGGCCCCCGACCGGGAGAGGGCCGCGTGGGTCGCCGGCGCCACACGTTGAAAAACCAGGTCGGTCCCGTGCGGGCGCGCGCGGGGCGTTGGGCGGTGCGGACGGACGTCCACAGTTTCGCGACTCCGCTGGGGATTTGGAAACAGGTTTCCAGCGGTGGTGTAACTTGAACGAGGTTGATGAAAGTCATTTCCTAGTTCCTAGTTGTGGTCACTACAGGTTTTGGGCCTAAAAATCCCACCCTAACCAATATTAGGACCAATTGATCTCTTCGCGGTAAGATCCTTAGGGACACGCGGAGAGATCCTCGATTGACGCTCTGGCCGCCTACCTAATTAAAGCCTATTCGAGGGCGGTAGCCTACCCTACCCTACCCGTGTCTGCATCCTGCATGAGTGTATGCATTCCTAGTTATGTGTAGCGTGTTTGAACAACTCAAATAAAACACTAAAAATCTGGATTCAACCACGCCAACATACTCAACCGCATCCAATTTCGTTTTCGAAAAGGTCATTTCCTGGATTGTTGTTTTAGCGCCGATACTCCGGCCAAGTCAAAATGATTTTCGAAAACCTTTTAAAAGCACCATCATCATGACAGATTTTTCAGAGGATCTTTTTATTAAAAAGAAAAAAAATGGCGTCACTCTGGCCAAAGTAAAGCAACAAATACCGTTATTATCACCGAACTCCCAACCAATGGGACCGAGGCACCTAAAACGGTCACATTTTATTTTTCAAAACATCATTTTACACATACCGTTAACACGACCGAAACTTCAATTAATGAAGTCAAGGAATCCGAAACGGTCACAAAACGTCATTTTCAAAACACCGTCACCAGACATCACGTTATGTCACAAACGCCGCCTACACCATAAATGTCGAACTGGCTAATTAATAGTAGTTTCGATAAAGGCACCACGTCATCATTTTCAAAACTGGTTCCTCTAAGAACCGTGCTTCTTTTGAAAAAAAAACATCATTTACACTTTTGCTATCGTCGAATCCTCGACCACATGTAGCAACACACTTTCACGTCACAAACGATGTCAACGCGCCATCGTCACCCCAATTTTACAAATCATCCTTTTCGAAAAGACTTCCTTTGCAAAAACTCGATCGTTTTCAAAAAAAATCCAAACCCTCTGATCCTGAGCCGGGATCGCGATCAATTTATTACATCATACAACCGTGTGATTAACTATCTGTGTTAGTTACTAGGGGCACCTCTACCGAGGTTTTACATTTTCGGGTCGTCTCATCCCGAGAAGTCCTCTTTTAATCTCACCTCCGAGATTTGTGTCAAATCATCTTGTTTTAGAGACATAATTCATTAGGCGTTTCGCCGAATACACCGAGAGTCTAAAACACCTGAGTGCCTAAGCCGATGACCGCAAACACGCGCAAATCAAGGGTCTTATTCCCGTGTCGCTCTACTAGGAGTGTTCCTCGAGTCTCTAAGTCGTCCGGTGGATCCGATCTGACATTTTGATCCTTTCCCACTAGAATAACTCCCCAACATGTCGGTAGATTCAAGCGCCATCGAAAGCATCCGCAACGATGTCAATACCCTAACCAAATTGGTTCGCAAAATCCATACTTCTGTAACCCGTTTGACTTTCGCCGTCGCTACATCGATATCCGCCTCAACTTCCTTGAGAGTAGAGACACAGAAAGCGAAACAAACGCTAATCCGAGTGATTACCATGCCCAAGAACCTACCGAGGGAAGAACATCCCAATGCTCCGCCCGATCGAAACTTCCTAAAGTCTATGCGAAAAAAGCCTCAAGGCCTTATAAAACCGCGTCCAACAAAGTACAAAGGTCAGTAAGGGAATTCACCCCAATCAATTCTTCCTACACCGAATCTCTCGATCATCTGGTCGATCAAGGGAAGCTCGAAACCATAGGTTCTACTGCGGAGCCACCCGCAGACAAAAGGGCAAAGTCATAGGACGCTAATAAATATTGCCATTTCCATCGTGGCAATGGCCATATAACCGAATCCTGCCTTCGACTCAAACATGTCATAGAAGACATGATCGAAAACGGGACGATTCATCTCCCTTTACCAGAGAAACCAAACAATACCACAAACCCCTCTAGTGTTCATGCTATCTTTGACGACACCGTCGATTGTTCCCACCTCGACCCTATAGAGGAGAATGTCCTGAATATCGAGGAAGATCCTGACAACCTACGGGCATCCACCGGGACGAGTAAATCTGTGTCCGAGTCAGAGTCTAGTTCGTCCTAGGGCCTAGACCTAATAGTATAACAAATGTCTTTTGTTTTTACATCTAGTCAGGAGGTGCGAGGGGATCTGTCCTCCACCTCCCCGAAAACAATATCTCGGGCGCATAGCCCGCTTATTGCTACCAATAAAAAGAAATAAACTTTTCTTCCTTTATAATGCGCCTCGACAATCGCTTGATTTAATAATGCCCTTTCTTGCTTACAACTCAGTACTATGCCATTTATCGATAACAATCAAACATACCTCAAAACAACGAAGAATTACAAAAACCGAGATCCCGTATTCTCTTTTTACCTATCCCATGTCTGGTGTAGAAAGCCACATAACCATCCCTTAGAACGAGCATTCCCGAATCCAATGACAAATCAAGATAGTCTATTAGCATGTGATCAAAGACGGAAGGCAAACCCATTTCCCACAATAAATATCCCTTGAATAAAGACCGACCAATTCCTACCATAGGTGCTAGTCTTACAAAAAGAAAAAGAAGTCTGAAATGGCCAAAAGGAGCCAAAGAAAAAATGAAACCCAGGCCAAACTAAACAGGCCCAATTCAATGATCAAGACCAAACTCAACGGTCAAAATGAAACTCGCAATCATTCAATTCGACCTTAAGTGCAAAGTCCGAACAAAAAGCAAAAAAAAGAGAAAAAGAAAAATGAACAGACTGGCCAGCTAGCACCAAATATTAGCCTGCCCACATTACAACCCTTAAGACCTTCTCGAGACACTTGTTAGGAGACGGTCCGGAATTTTGAGGATTCAAGATGAATAGGATAATCCCAACCGTTAAGGCCAGACATGGAAATCAGATCCCACGTAATTTACATCCCGTACGATTGAAGCCCGAGTCATTTTACTCAGCTTCCCTCTTCCTACCACATCACGAAACCGTAACCCCATAGCCTTAACTCCACAATAATCAAGCTCTAGATCTTAGTTCATCAGTGCCACTCACTACCTAGCTTCACATTCCAAAACCATCCAAGCCAGTCACCCTGACCCAAACACGGTATCTCGGTAATTATCACTTTCAAGGGGTCACACCTGACCATATCACATTAATTTTTAGCTAGGGTGAAAACCCATGCGAAACACTATAAACATCTCGCATCGATAATTGGCATGACAAGTCTAAAGCAAAATCACTCACATCTATAAATGAACTACGAACATGGTTTGATTCCGTCTAAACACGGATACGTAGGCAACCCTTCCAAGGGTACAACCAACAAAAAAATAATAACAAAAATCGATTACTCGATTCACGTGCAAATCAGAACCTCTTTCCCGCGTTCCGGTTATAGAGTGATTTCAGTGACGAAGCACAAACGACGAGCAGAGGACAGGGCGAAAACCCGAAAGGGCGTCCCGGGCAAAATGAAGAAACGAGTTGCGAGCCACCAAAAAAAAATTAAAAATATATATATAATAAAAAAAAATGTGCTTCTCATTAATAAAAAAAATCAGTTAAATCAAGCCTTTGTCGAGGCCCTTTACATCGAGCATCCGAAATTCGGCTACCCCGGAAAATGACGATGTGTCAAGCAAAACCCTACAAAAAACTAATACTAATACGCCACATAATATCAATTAATACAACATAGTACTAAACGGCTGGGCTCTACCGGTCCAACTTTTCCTTTCCCTTGCCATTCGGGTGTGCTTGCTTGAGTCTCTCACCATTGACCCTCCTAACGCAAGCTTCCACCTCCCTAGCCAAAAGCGAGCCCAACCAATCTCACTTCCCCTCCTCACTCACAATTTCAATATGGGTCTTGTCGGTCTCGGCCCGTTTAGATGAACTGACGAATACTAGGATTAGTAACGCCGTCTTCGGTCGGGCACTTAGCGACCTTAGCCCACATAGCTTCCTTATTCTGTAGTACAGTCTTCTCCACATTCCTTAACCTTTCTCTCACATCCGACAACTCTGGACGTCAGGAACGACCTCCTGAAGTCGCTAAAACCCTTCCCGAAAGCCAAAATACCCACGCAAGAGCAACAAGGTCATACGGACAACAAATTTCACCTGTCAGACCCACCAGACTTAGACGTCTTTTCATTTTTTCTTTTAGGGGGATTAGCTACCCCACCTAGGCGTGTTGTAGCCTTTAACGGCTATCGTCAATTCGCGTCCGTAGCCCAGTACGACATCGTCACTAAGATATAAAAAGTGCTCTAACTTTTTCTTCTTTGCCTCATTTTCAACATGAATGTCGAGACAGTCACACTTGTCTCCCAACACCGAACACGCACTCGGTCGATACACTTTAGCTACAAATCATTTCTTACATCTTTACACGTCTCGAGTCAAACATCTTTACATGTCTCGAGTCAAACATCTTTACACGTCTCAAGTCAAACATTTTAATCGACGTACTACTTGATCTAAATCCCGGCTCAAACTAACGCTTTTTAAGAATCCCGAAAAAACATTTTCACCAATTTTCTTAAAACTATGGTCAATTCATTAATCCAATGTTACCATTGGATTAGATGGGAGGGAGTATAATTTTATTCACTATATATCTTCCTATCGTTGACTTTATAAAATGCTCCTTGATTTAATAACATTCATATTTAATTTGAGGATATCATATCATTTCATCATAACTTCATAAATCATCATTTATTTAATTACGCTAGTCATTTTTATTAAAAAGAACCATCATCGGAACAAATTTTTATGCTGTTGATAATGTATCTTCTTCCTTTGCTAAGGTTTATATTATTGAATTATTAAATGAGAATAATCCAAACTATTATCCACCTTCTTATTAGACTAATCTGGAGTACATGTAAACTCATAATAATTCCAGTTTTAAGTATCATATCATGAACACCCGCATTTTGTCTGTTCGTGTCTACAACAGTCTCCAACAAAACACCCGATTATGATCGGACGTCAACATGCATCAATACACTCAAGTATTGACTCGGAATCAATAGTATCCAGCTCGGGGACATAGTAGAATACAAATATCTCAAAACTGACCTCAAATTCAGGCTCAGTGAGTCGCTTCCAATCAAATAAAGTTACTTAAAGCCAAACCCACCATCGGGGGCAAAACCGTCTTTTATTGACCTAGTTAAACTCGGTCAAAGTCAAAAACCCGAAACAAACCAAAGAGACCAAATAACGTGCAAATACACAATCAAGCAAAGTCAAAACAGAATAAAACCTTACCTCGGATAACACAGATGTCAATCCCGTATTTCGAGCAACTTCTGATCCTTGCGAATCCAATCGCACGAAGTCCCGCGCTTCAAGATCGAGGCGCGCCAGTTGCCGCGCTCCAGAAGCAAGGCTCCAGCCTTCCCACGCCTCTGTGTTTAAATCAAAATTAGATTTCGGCGCTCAAACGCATTTCAAAACTCGCCAAAGTGGTCGAAAACGGTGTATGTTTCGCTTAGGGAATCGTGCTCGCGATGTAAGTCGATACGTCCAAGTCATGGCGTATTCTTTACGCAACGCTCCATTAAATAAGTATGTTTGTTGTGTGCCAAATTTGGACCATTTTTCCTCCCATTTTGACCCGTTTTTCCTCCGTTTTGCGAAACTTGAGTGCGATTATCGCCATATTTTGCGTAATTCTCGCATTAGTGTCTCTCTTTTGCATTTTACGTGTTTTTGGTAGTTTTTTTTGTCTATTTTGATATGATTTTCGACCGAAAACGTAACCGAGCTTCTACGAGCAAGAGAGAGATACGGTCCAAGAGCAAAGCACACAACTGAAAGTTCGAGTAATCCAATTAATCGACAAAGAAAGAGACCGGGAAAGAACCAGAAGGCCACCGGGTGAAATTTTGCCCGGTGAGTCATCACCGGGCGAAGTTTCGCCCGACGACATTTTTTCCACCTCCGAAGATTTTCATGGCACTCCCGACCGGGCGAAATGACCGGGCGAAATTTCGCTCACCGGGTGAAATTTCGCCCGATGGAGATACCGGGCCGAAAACGCAAAAACCGAAGAAAATCTCACCGGATGAATTTCACCCGGTGGGATTATTTTGTCAAGCCGCGGGGCGAAATTTCGTCCCATGAAGATGCAAAGGGTGAAGGTCTAGCTAAATGAAGAGGAATTGGATTTGGGCCTTGAAATTTGTGCAACCCATTAAGCAACTCTATATATACCCATCCTAGGGTTTTGTGCCTCCTTGAGCCTTAAGTGTGCCTTGGGATTAGCCCTTAGGAGTAGGAGTAATAGTAGATTGTAGTAAGCTCTCTAGAAAAATCTCCAAAAACAATTAGTAGATCTACTTAGTATTAGTGTAATTACTCTATAATTAGTATACAAGTTTCCATCTTTGTTGAAGATTCAAGGGTTTTGCAAGGGTTTATGTGACAAAACTCTTGTTTATATTCTTGAAGATTCATATTTCTTGTATTGAAGATTGAAGATTTATGCATGGATTAGTGACAAATTCTTGTATATTTCTTCCAAGATTCAATCTTTATATTAATCTTCATCTTCCTCTTTAATCTTCTCCATAGTTGGTAAATTCTTTCCTCTCCCTCTTCTCCATTAGTTGACTTATGTTTTTCTCTCCTTAGTATAATTTGTTAGTGTAGTTATTATGCATGCTTTAGTTAAATTCTTCTTAGTTAGTGTTTTCTTGTTAATCACCATGACTAGTGAGTAGATTTTCTTGTTGGGGAATTAGGGAGGAGAATTTGGATTATTTGATGTAAGGGATGTTGGTGGGTTGTTTACTTGTTGATTATCAATTTTAAGGTTTTTGTGTCTTTGTTGACCTAGAACCGCGGTTAGATCGACCTTGACTCGTTTCTATCAATATGGGGAAACTCGGGGTAGAAATTACCTTAATTTGAGACTTACCCTTTAGTCGCGAAAGCGGGTTTAGGTAGGTTGGGTGAAGAAACCGAAAGGTGGCACTCTCCCTTTTCAACGTTGTAACTAAAACTCGATCCCGAGACTCTAAGATCCCATTTCCGAATCCTGACTCTTCCACAACACCTCTCCTATTATTGACCCTAGCCTTAGTAGCGTAGCTCATTAGCATTAGTTCGACCTCTATCGACCCAAAACCCCCATCTCAATCCCATTCACGATTAAACTCTAGACTTGACCACTATCGCTTAACCCATCTCCCTGAGGATCTATCCCGACCTACCACTACTACACTTGTTAGGTTAGTCGGAGTTAAAAATATTGTTTGATTGTACGGGTCGCGACGCCCGCACATCAATGTTCAATCATACTTTTTTTTATTCCATTTCGCAATTTTGAGCTAATTGCCTTGAGATGTTAACACTAATGACTTTCTAGTCGAAAACGGTGTTCGTCGAATATAGAACCTAGCTAGGACAAGTTGGGACAAGACCTTCTAAGGCCTCGGGATCGAGCCAGGAGTACGCTAGGGTCCCGAATATCCTAGGCCTAGGCGCACCAGCTCCCGCGCCTGAGAACTGGGGTGCATATGGCCCTGCGCCTGAAACTGGGGTGCATGGGGCCCTGCGCCTGATTATCAGAGTGCAAGGCGCTACGCGCTCGAGTTTTGCCCTCTGGTCAGTACGTTACGTAATTGATTAGCATCTGCCCACTTCTTTGATTTTCGGTTTCTGTTTACGTTCTCTTACGAGTCCGTGTATAGTTTAAGTATCCCGTTTATTAAAATTGTTTGTCGTATTGTGAGTTCCGGGTTGTATTCTTACCGTGTAACTTGTAATTGTTGGAGCGAGTGTCCTCCACAATAGTGCATTGATATATTAAATCTCATAGACGGAATATACTTGGGATAATTAGTACATGGATACTCCACGTCGGTTGATTAACGTAAATCGGTAACGCTCAGCTGACTAGAGTTAGACGTTACTGTCGTATGACGGCGGTGATCAACTGATCCCTTTTGGTCACACCTATAGGATGAGACCCAAATAGAAGACTAATTATTTGTATCTGATACAGCTAATTAGTTCCTTGCGTATATAGTGATATATGCATGGTAACGAGAGTTATTTATTGGAGATAGAGTTTGGAACTCTGTCCAATTAAGTTTATTAGTCCATTATACGATAATTGACTGAATAAATTTTACGTCTTATTTTAATACGATTAAATAAGACCTAATTTAGTATTTAAACGTTAATTACTAAATTAGTGGAGGTTTTGTATGCTTTTATGGGTTGTGGTAATTAGCCGTTAATATATTTACAAGGAGTTGTAAATTTAGGTAATTGATTATTATTATTATTATGGGACCTATTATATATAGATATAATAGTAATGTACTACTTAAAGATTTAAGAGTATATTATTTGATGTGATCAATTATAGAGATAATTGATCACGTCACACATTGCATTTGTATGACAAATGACAAAATAAAATGGACCCATTTTATGTACATGTGTATGGTACACTAGTAAAAATAATGGCAATAGTGGTTGGTCTTATTTTTACTACATGCATAAATAATAGTAATAATTACCCTAGACCCTAGACTTTAAGCATGCAAATAAAATAATGCATTTTAGTCTTCCCCATGTGGGGTGGCCGGTTTTGGGGTAGTAAAAAGGGGACTCTTTGTTCTCTTTTTAAAACCAATTCATTTTGCATGCATGAGCTTTGGCTTTTTACCTAATCTCTCCAAAACTCTCTCTAATACTAGTATTCATCTTTATTACTAAAGTAGTAATAGATTCATAATATTAGCATTGTTTTATCCCTACTATTATCTAGTTAATAATAGTGGTGATTATTTGGGTTGATTCTTGGTGCAACTTAAAGGAGATCTTCTACATTGGAGATTCAAGGTTTTGGAGGATCATCCATACTATTATTAGCTCAAGAACAATAAGAAAAGGAGTTTTCTTATTGTGCCCAATATTTCCTCATTGTTTATGTAAGGAAATCTCTTCTTATATCTAGTTTTTGTCATTTGATGTCATGCATGTAACTAGATCTTTATATATTAAATTAACAAGTAATTTAGTAACTAATTAGAGGAGTCTAATTAGTGGGTTATGAACCTTTCAAGTGGTATCAGAGCTTTGTTGTTGCATGCATGTCGATTTTTGACATTTTTTCGGGTTATATGATAACTTTGGAAAAACCGAAAATTGTGTGTAAAATGTGTTTCACACGAAATTTTTGGGTACATGCATACCTAATGACCTCAAAATGGTTGTGGTCGATTTTGGTAATTTTTGGAATTTATTTGCTAATTTATAATCATTTATGCCTTAAAAACCGAGTTTTTATGCCTATTTGATGTTAAAAGTTAACTAAAAATAGTTGCATGTTATTTTTGGGCATGGTTTTTTGGTGTACATATCTTCATATGTTGATGGACATATGTGTAAATATTTGAAATTTATTTTGTCCTTTTGGGATGTTTATTGTTTTTTATGAGATAAGAATCGATAAACATGCATTTATTTGTTCCTATTTTATTCGAGAATATTTGTGGACAAGTTTTTGTTTTGGAGTTCCTGGAAATGTTCCAGAATGAAAGAAATTATTCATTTTTAATTTTGGACGTTTTATGATTTAATTTGAATTTATTTCATAAAATTGACCATTTACCGATTAAATTAGCAAATTAAATCAATTCAAACTAATTTTTATTTTTCCAAATTAGTGGAGACTAATTCTTGAAATTCCAAATTGGTTTGGAAAAATTAGTTTGAGCTTAATTGAGAATTAAGTGTTGATTAATGATTTTTAATGGTTAAAAATCGATAAATTCCATAAAACCGAGCTAGGATGAACTTGATAAATTATGGGGCGATTTTGGCATGATTTTTTACAGCATTTTTATTTATATTAATGTTGTTGAATGAATGAATGTCATTTATTGTTTATTTTGCAAGATTGTACCTAGTATGGCCTAGTCTTTTAATCGGTATTACCCGTAATGTAAGGGAATATCGATTTGATTGTAATTAATTGCGATCTCGTATCGCCCGTTTGTAATAATTAATAGTTTTATTTATACAAATGTATAATAGGAAATGCTATGTATCATTTGTATCATTTGTAATTAATTATTATGAAGACGGAGATTACACAAGACGGTGGACAAAAGACGGTGCCTTTTGGTGGTGTTCCATTGAAGAGGCCAGGGACCAAGGAGTTGGTTTCCGATTTTGTAATAGTCTAGTTAATTATATTAGCTAGATGGCCATACTAGGATTTATTTTGTTTGATGCTTGCTTTATTTTCGCTCATGCCAAAATCGCCAATCATGCATTTTATTCGTCGATTGTCAATTCACCAATTTACGTAATCACCAACTTAATTCACTTATAAGTGATTAGTAACCTAATATTGACAAGACCTCTCACATGCATCGTAAGAATTGAGATTTAGCCTCACCAATTAAAGCACCTATGAACCCCTTGTTCATTAGGGCAACCACAACGTGGACCCTTTTTACCTAGGGTAAGTAGGGTGATAAGATCACATGCCAAGATTGGGTTGGACTCAACGAGATAAAAGTTATTTCGGGGCTAGGAGATGGATTTGGTTGAAATCCGTCGACTGAGAGTTCTAGGGTAGAATTAGTCAAGTAATGACTTACCGTTTTTACATAAGGATTGCATGCGATGTTAGTTCTTATCTAGATACGGGTCTCGGAATCGCTTATATAATTTCGTGAGGGGTCATTATATGAGTGACTTGTTAAAATTGTTTTACAAGTAAATTATATAACAATGAATGTTAATATTTCCTAAACTTTGTTGTAGTGTTTATAATTCGCTATGGCTACTAATGCAACCATTCAACTCGGAAAGGATTCTTGGCTTAGGTCCGTTATGGACAAATGTATCTTGAAAGACGATGGAAGTAATTTCATCGAATGGGAGTCTACCATAAAAGGTGCGGCGTTGTCCGACAACGTCCTTCGTTACTTGAACGAACCACCACCCAACGAACCCGGTCCTCGAGCCGCCCCGGCACAAAGGACCGCTTATGAGGAGTATTTGAAGATATCCAACGATATCAAGAACGTCTTGATATGGTCAATGTCTCCAAAACTCAAGCTTCAATACATTACCCTTAATGCATATGGGATATTCTCAAGGGTTACGACGGCTTTTTCCCAATCACCCGATATCCGTCAATATGAGGCTATGATGAAATTCTTCGAGGGTAAGCTAGAAAAGGGCCAAAAAGTTGGTCCCCATGTGCTCAAGATGATTGAGCATATTGACACTCTAGAGCGTCTAGGGTGTAGCATTCCCAAGAAGCTTGCAATCGGTCGCATTCTTCACTCACTCCCCTCCAAGTTCTCCCAAATTAGGGTGAACTATAATATGCATGGCATGGACAAGAGTTTCCAAGAGCTTCATGCACTCCTCAACCAAGCGGAGAGGGACATGGAGGCTAGTGGGAGTGAGAAGAGAGACATGCTCTCCATGAAAATGAAGAATCTCAATCTTGGGGTTCAAAAGGGTAAAAACAAGGGTAAGACCAAATTCAAGAGACAAGGAAAAGACAAGAGTAAAGGGAAAGCTATTGAGAATAGCAAACCCAAGGCTAAGATTAACAAACATGCCGACGCCGATTGCTATCATTGTAATGGCAAGGGACATTGGAAGCGCAATTGTCCCAAATATTTGAAGGAATTGAAGAACAAGAAAGACGAGAGTGAGACTCCGTCAGGTATTGTCCTCACTTCCCTCTATATGATAGACATTAACTATACTTGCACTTCC
The DNA here is from genome assembly GCA_958450325.1 of Agrostemma githago. NCBI lineage: Eukaryota > Viridiplantae > Streptophyta > Magnoliopsida > Caryophyllales > Caryophyllaceae > Agrostemma > Agrostemma githago. Next base: position 20,559,954 of record OY288254.1, on the reverse strand, counting down.
ACTTGGGTATTAGATACCGGATGTGGTTCTCATCTTTGTAATCATTTACAGGGACTGAGGGACGTGCGAGCACTAGCCAAGGGTGATGTGGACCTACGCATGGGAAATGGAGCTAGAGTAGCCGCTATATCCGTAGGCACTTATGTACTCACTCTAGCTAGTGGTTTAGAGTTGTATTTGAATAATTGTTATTTCGTACCAACTTTAACTAAGAACATTATCTCCATTTCCGTACTTGATATGGAAGGTTTTTCCTTTATGATTAAGGACAATTGTTGTACTTTTTCATTTAATGACATGGTTTATGGTAAAGCTACGTCTATCGGAGGTATTTATGTTCTAGATAATGTTAATGATGTATATCATGTAGAAAACAAGAAGCTCAAAACGGGTGAACTTAATCAATCCTACCTTTGGCATTTTCGTTTAGGGCACATAAACGAACGACGCATAAAGAGACTTGTTTCAACGAAACTTCTCAAACCATTTGATTACGAATCTTATGGTGTATGCAAGTCTTGCCTACTAGGCAAGATGACTCGGGCTCCTTTCTCAAGTAAAGGAACACGAGCAAGTGAGGTATTGGGCCTTATACATACCGACGTATGTGGTCCAATGACCATCACTGCTAGAGGTGGTTACAACTACTTCATCACTTTTACCGACGACTTAAGTAGATATGGGTATGTCTACTTAATGAGGCATAAGAGCGATGCTTTTGAAAAGTTCAAAGAGTTTCAAAGTGAAGTAGAGAACCAATTGGATAAAAAGATTAAAGTACTACGATCCGATCGTGGCAGTGAATACCTAAATAATGAATTTGATTCACACCTAAAAGATTGTGGCATAGTATCACAATGGACTCCTCCTGGCACACCACAGTTAAATGGTGTGGCCGAAAGGAGAAACCGAACTTTATTAGATATGGTTCGGTCCATGATGAGTCTCACTGAGCTTCCTGATTCATTTTGGGGTTTTGCCATTTTGTCCGCAATATTTTCACTAAATCGAAGCCCGACTAAAGCGGCCAATAAGACACCATATGAGATATGGAAGGGAAGGGCTCCTTATTTGTCGTTCATGAGAATCTGGGGTTGTGAGGCATATGTTCAGAACAAGTCTGACAACAAACTCGCACCAAGATCCGACAAATGTCTATTTGTAGGGTATCCAAAGGAAACACAAGGCAATTACTTCTACAATCGTCACGAAAACAAAGTGTTTGTGGCACGTGACGCTGTCTTTCTAGAAAATGACTTCATTTCTAGAAGACAGAGTGGGAGAAAATTTGAACTTGATGAAGTCCAAGAGCCACAAACCGAAAATGAAGTGGAGGAAAGCGTTCCCTCCTCCTCGGACACGGTTGTTGTTCCCTTTGAACCTAGGAAATCCACGAGGATTAGTCATCCTCCTGATCGATACCTTGGTATTGTCGAGGAAGATGCATTAGACATGTTGCTTTGCGAAAGTGACGAGCCTAACACCTACAAGGCGGCCATATCTAGTCGTGATTCCATGCAATGGCTTGAAGCCATGCGATCCGAAATGGACTCTATGCACGAAAACCAAGTGTGGGATTTGGTTGATTTACCTGAAAAGGTGAGACCTCTTCAGTGTAAATGGATCTTTAAGATCAAGAATGGCATAGATGGACATAGAGATGTCTACAAAGCTAGATTGGTGGCAAAGGATTTTACTCAAGTTCATGGTCTTCACTATGACGAAACCTTTGCTCCAGTCGCAATGCTTCGCTCCATAAGGATTATCCTAGCGATTGCCGCATTTCATGATTATGAGATTTGGCAAATGGATGTCAAAACCGCCTTCTTGAATGGGATTCTAGAAGAGGAAGTGTATATGACACAACCAGAAGGTTTTGTAGATACATCTAATCCTAGGAAGGTATGCAAGCTTAAGAGATCCATTTATGGTCTTAAGCAAGCGTCCAGAAGTTGGAATCATCGCTTTGATCATGTTATCAAACAATATGGTTTTGCTCGAAGTGTCGAGGAACCTTGTTTGTACATGAAGTTTAGTGGGAGTAAGGTAACCTTTCTTGTCTTGTATGTGGATGACATACTTCTTATCGGGAATGACGTTCTGATGCTTGCTTCCGTAAAGGAGTGGCTAGGAAAACACTTCCAAATGAAAGATTTGGGAAATGCACAATGTATTTTGGGTATTCGGATCCATAGAGATAGATCCAAAAGGACGTTGGTATTAAGTCAAGAAGCTTATATAGATAAGATTCTTGATAGATTCAAAATGAAAGACTCTAAGAGAGGCTTTCTTCCCATGAGTCAAGGTACCATTTTGTGCAAGTCACAGTGTCCTACCACACCCGAAGAAATTGAACGCATGAAGTTGATCCCATATGCTTCCGCGGTTGGATCAATCATGTATGCCATGACGTGAACTCGTCCCGATGTTTCGTATGCTTTGAGCATGACGAGTCGTTATCAAGCCAATCCAGGTGAAAGTCACTGGACAGCCGTGAAGAACATCCTTAAGTACTTGCGAAGGACCAAGGATTCGTTCTTAGTGTTTGGAGGGGATACTGAATTACGTGTAAAAGGTTACACGGATGCCAGTTTCCAAACCGATCGGGATGATTTGAAATCCCAATCCGGCTATGTTTATATGTTGAATGGAGGAGCCATTAGTTGGAAGAGCTCCAAGCAAAGTGTCACCGCGGATTCTACAACAGAAGCTGAGTACGTCGCGGCTTCGGAAGCTGCAAAGGAAGCTGTTTGGATTCGTCAGTTTTTGGAAGGACTAGGAGTAGTCCACTCCGTCGAAGATCCTATCACCATATATTGTGATAACAGCGGGGCCATTTTTCAAGCAAAAGAGCCCAAGTCTAGCAATAAGTCTAGACATGTACTTAGGAAATACCACGTGATAAGAGATCTCGAGGAAAGGAAGGAAATCGATATATGTAAGGTTGGGACAGACGAGAATATCGCTGATCCTTTAACCAAGCCTCTTTCAAAGGCTAAACATGATGGTCATGTTGTTGCAATGGGATTGAGAAAAGTCCCGGATTTTCCTTAAGTTATCTAAGATGTAATAATTGGATATTGTAGCAATTTTTACATTTATGATAATAGCATTCATTGTTCGAGTTTCAATATGAACTCTTTTGTTTAGTTTGACTAAACCCATACTTTGTTCATTCGAATGGATTGTGAGACAATCTTGAACCCTATTCAAGTGAACGTTTGAACATAGTATTTTTGCCCCTTGTCACTTAATGAGGTGACGACTCGGAGTGACAAGATTGTAAGTTGATCGATGGTTAGTTCAAGACCATGGGGTCATGGAGATGACTGGTCATTTACATAGGCAGACTGATTGTCACTCTGCCGGGCAGTGACCACAATAGAGTCCCTTATCAAATTAGTTGAAGCCTGGTCGTGGCGGGGATTTCTATTTTATTCCTATGAGTCGATTCTTTAGACTGGCGACCATTTATCTGAGTCGGTGCAGTTTCCGATTGGCTTAGGTTGGTGTCCTAAGTCGTGCCGTGAAAGGAGGCTGATGGGCATCTTCTGGGTCATGGTGATCTGCATTATACAGTATAAGTTGGGTCAACAGGAATTGTCCACCCACGTCGGGTACATACGTCCTTGGGCCACTCGAGGAGAAGTAACTGGAAATGCGTGGCCACGCTCGGAAATAGATCTATGGTAGATTTTCCGGTCAAACAGTTAATCTCCAGATCGAGAAAACCACTCTTATTATATTTAAATCACAAGTGCGACCTGAAAGACACCTTGTGATGAGTGGGAGGATGTGACATCAAAGAGACAAGAGAATCGGTAGCGCACAACTTGTGTAGACAAGTGGGAGACATTGATGGAGTAGGAGTACTCCGCAATATAGTGGCTACATGCACAACTTGTATCGGACAAGTGGGAGATTGTTGGAGCGAGTGTCCTCCACAATAGTGCATTGATATATTAAATCTCATAGACGGAATATACTTGGGATAATTAGTACATGGATACTCCACGTCGGTTGATTAACGTAAATCGGTAACGCTCAGCTGACTAGAGTTAGACGTTACTGTCGTATGACGGCGGTGATCAACTGATCCCTTTTGGTCACACCTATAGGATGAGACCCAAATAGAAGACTAATTATTTGTATCTGATACAGCTAATTAGTTCCTTGCGTATATAGTGATATATGCATGGTAACGAGAGTTATTTATTGGAGATAGAGTTTGGAACTCTGTCCAATTAAGTTTATTAGTCCATTATACGATAATTGACTGAATAAATTTTACGTCTTATTTTAATACGATTAAATAAGACCTAATTTAGTATTTAAACGTTAATTACTAAATTAGTGGAGGTTTTGTATGCTTTTATGGGTTGTGGTAATTAGCCGTTAATATATTTACAAGGAGTTAAATTTAGCTAATTGATTATTATTATTATTATGGGACCTATTATATATAGATATAATAGTAATGTACTACTTAAAAAGTTAAGAGTATATTATTTGATGTGATCAATTATAGAGATAATTGATCATGTCACACATTGCATTTGTATGACAAATGACAAAATAAAATGGACCCATTTTATGTACATGTGTATGGTACACTAGTAAAAATAATGGCAATAGTGGTTGGTCTTATTTTTACTACATGCATAAATAATAGTAATAATTACCCTAGACCCTAGACTTTAAGCATGCAAATAAAATAATGCATTTTAGTCTTCCCCATGTGGGGTGGCCGGTTTTGGGGTAGTAAAAAGGGGACTCTTTGTTCTCTTTTTAACTCACCAATTCATTTTGCATGCATGAGCTTTGGCTTTTTACCTCATCTCTCCAAAACTCTCTCTAATACTAGTATTCACCTTTATTACTAAAGTAGTAATAGATTCATAATATTAGCATTGTTTTATCCCTACTATTATCTAGTTAATAATAGTGGTGATTATTTGGGTTGATTCTTGGTGCAACTTAAAGGAGATCTTCTACATTGGAGATTCAAGGTTTTGGAGGATCATCCATACTATTATTAGCTCAAGAACAATAAGAAAAGGAGTTTTCTTATTGTGCCCAATATTTCCTCATTGTTTATGTAAGGAAATCTCTTCTTATATCTAGTTTTTGTCATTTGATGTCATGCATGTAACTAGATCTTTATATATTAAATTAACAAGTAATTTAGTAACTAATTAGAGGAGTCTAATTAGTGGGTTATGAACCTTTCAGTAATCTCTTTTCAAGTTATTTATTTCAATTTTTTTTGGCATTTACCACTTTCTAAATGAACATCACATGCCGAAACAACTTCGACAATACAAATCGAGATTCATTAAATGACGTAGTGAACATACAATTCACATGTCTAGCCTAAAACAATGTTTGTCATAACATTTCACCATCTTACTAATGCACGTACAAGAACATCAATCGATATCTTAGTAGAGGCCGCTATGTGCGGGCGGGGTTGGGTATCCTTCGTGGGCTTCTCAACACGTATCTTGACCCCCTTACTCAGAATCTACGTTCCAGATGCCCGAAATCATCGATCACGAGAATCATTCGATACATGATATTCGAAATATTCGACATTGGTATCGTTATGCAAAGGGACGAACTCCCACAAGCTCGAGTACTAAGGCAAACTGTGCTTGGTGAGCGGTACGTCTAAGTATAGAGTGGGTTCGAACGGGTCCGAACTCCCATAAAGTTTAGTGGCGACTACATTATGGTTTAAATTTCAATTCGAGATCAATCTCACACGAGAACATACGCCTACCAAAACCCGTGCATGATAGCACCGGGCATGGACATAAGTCATGTCCACAATTTGGCGACTTCGGTGGGGACACCTGATGTACAACTTGTCATCGAGGTCTTCAGGATGAGACTCTAAAAGAAATCGATTGGTTATTAGAGTACACGTTTTAGTTCGATGGTTCATGCATAACCCCAATTTTTCCCGGCCGGTTACTCGTAACCGACGTTCCACTATACTGCGATTGGTTATTAGGTGTTCATGGCTGATCCATCCTGATTATCCGAAAGGCTATGCGCACTGGTATAGACCCTATCTAGACCGGCCGAGACTTAGTGTAAAGCATACATGCCGTCGTTGTCGTAATGCCTGTTTGACTTCTTTTTTTGTTTTTGGTGAAATGTGAGTATTATTATTTCATTCACCATCAATATACAAGGGGGAGGATAATGGAGGTGGGAACCTCGATATCACTATAAGAAGTAAACACCCATACAACTCAAATAAAAAAATTATATCAACCTATGCAATATACATCATTTTCTTGGTTGATTATAGTGGAGCTTAGGATTTCCTTAGCTTTAGTTTTGACAGTTTCTTGGATGTACTTAGTCACGATCTTCGGGCGCTTAACAGCCCCTTCCAATGTAGCAGTATTTCTCTTCGTCCACACTGTGTGTATGAATGCCGTGATAACCATGGAAGCCAGTTTCTCATTAGCCTTGTAATTTTTGAACTCTTGGAACACGAGCAGTTTACAGCCAGTCCACAGCTCAATGTTCTGTCGAATTTTGCTGTTGTACGGGCAATCTTGGCAAAGATGTGCATCAGTTTCAGTCTCCGTCTCACAAAAATAGCACTTATCGTCGTTGTTGTACCCAATTTTGTACAGTTTTTCCTTCAAATTAAGTCCGCCATGAAGAAGAACCCAAGTAATGAAGGAGTGTTTAGGAGTGTTCTACTTGTTCCACACCACATAATACCACTCGGTTTGGGATATTTGCCTTTAAGCCACTAATATCCCCTTGCAATCATGTATCCAAGTGGGTCAGCACTCCAAATACCTTGAGTATATCCTTCTTTGAGCTTGTCCTTTGCCTTAAAAATAGTCCTCCAAGTCCAGGTAGAGTTCGGGGGGGGGGGGGGGGGGGGAGGGAATAAGTCTGCCATTCAGCCCCTTTTAAGTGGTTGGAGTTAACCCATTTGATCCAAAGGCAATCTTTTTGTTCATACATCCATTGGACGAGTCTGCCATTCAGCCCCTTTTAAGTGGTTGGAGTTAACCCATTTGATCCAAAGGCAATCTTTTTGTTCATACATCCATTGGACGAGTCTGCCATTCAGCCCCTTTTAAGTGGTTGGAGTTAACCCATTTGATCCAAAGGTAATCTTTTTGTTCATACATCCATTGGACGAGTTTGCCAACAGCTGCAATGTTCCATATGCTTACTTTCCGTATCCCCAAGCCCCCCTCGTCTTTAGGTCTAGTTACTTTCTCCCATGCCACAAGTGGGACTCTTTTGTACTCAGCCTGGCCATCCCATAGGAAATTCCGACATATAGCTTCCACCCTTTTAATAATTCCTTTAGGGATAATGAAAATAGAAGCCCAGTACGTATATAGGGAATTGAGAACCGAGTTAATGAGAGTAACTCTACCCGCATTTGAGAGTTTTTTTGCTCCCGTACTACGAATTCTATTCACAATTTTTTCAGTGGTTATCAAGCACTTCTGTTTGTTAGGTTTCCTAGTTTTAATAAAGAGACCAAGATATGTGAAGGGTAAATCACCTTCCACGAATCCAGTAGCCAGCATAATATCATCTTTGTCCTCTTTTTTCATACCATTGAAGTAGATGACTGATTTAGAGGAATTAGTAGTCAGTCCAGAAGCTTTAGAGAAAGATGATAAAGCCCTTATTAGCAACATGATAGGGTGAACTACACCTTTACAGAACAGCATAAGGTCATCGACGAAGATGAGATGATTCAGTTTAAGTTGCTGGCATTTAGGATAGTACTTGAAGGTCCATTTCGAATTTAGTACGTACGTGTTTTGGTACGTACGTGTTTATCCTCGTAATTTTTCAGTTTGGTAATCGTATTTAGTTTGTTCGAATTATTTTTACGTGAATGCTCTTATTTCAATAATCAAATTCGTAAAAAACGTAATCGGTTCCAAATTGTTACGGAGTAAAAAAAAACTAACCGATGCGATACTACTTAGAAATTAATATTTGTAAATTACCTAGCATTTTTGGTCGGTTTAGATTTTCTTTTTCAAAGTGGGCGATATTGTCACATAGGTCCGGGTTTATAGTTTTTACGATACAATGTAAAAAATCTAGACATGTCGAAACTCAATCCATGACCATTTGACTCGAACCCAAAAAGATCCATTAATCTAGGATTGAAATCCGACTCGACCCTTATTGTAACCCGACCAATTTAACGGATCTAAAATCTTCTAATCAAAAAAATTACGTACGGTGAAAAAAAACACAAATTTTCGTCTACTCCATATTTCAATGTATAGAATTCTATAGGTTATAAAATTATATATAATGTATATGCAACATATATATATATCACGCAAATCTTCATAACGCAATCTTCAGATTATTTTGTTATTTTCTTTGATTTTTTTTTAATTATATATTATAAGTTATTTTAAATATGTGAATTACCGAATTTACCCTTAACAACCAACTTAATTTAAAGTCATATTTTAATGAAAATAAATAAAATAAGTATAGTAAATTACTAAAATATCCTCGGTGGCGCACAAATTCGGCGCCACCCGGTGGCACCATCTCATTATTCTTAAAGTAATGTTAGTAGCATTCACCTGTTGTAGAAGACAGCCTATGTTGAAGAAGTCGTGGACAACAAGACATACATCTTTTCCCACAATACTCCACGAAGATTTGAAGAAACCACTCGTGTAACCATCGGGTCCTGGGGCCTTGTCATTGGGTATAGAGAACACGATACTTTTGACATCCGTAATCTGTTTGTTCAGGGTGCTACGTTGTTCCTTATTACAGGTACGGCCCATTTGGATTACGTCAGTTCTCACCTGCTCAGTTTTCCTGCTGCTACCCAAAAGGTTCTCATAATAGTTCAGAAATGCAACTTGTATATCGTGGGGATTATTCTGAGTTCGCCCCTCCATGTCATTGATTTGCAGTACCTTGTTTTGGAATGATCGTTGCTTGATCACCCTGTGGAACAGAGCAGAATATCTGTCCCCCTCACAAATCCATTGGGCTTTGGCTTTCTGGTTTAGGAAGAGTGATTGAGCATTCAGAAGTTCCGTAAGTTTTCAAGCAGCCTCTTGCTCCTTTGTAATAAGCAATGCGTTGGAGTAATCTTTTTGAATTTGGAGTTGGATTTGATCTAGCTCTTGTCTTGCTTGAGTGGTCCGAAGCTCAATATCGGAGTATGCTCTGTTGTTTATCGACCTTAAACCTTGCTTTAGTCGTTTAAGCTTCTTGATGAGGATGAACATATGGGTTCCAGCAAGCGCATCCTTCCAAGACTGCTGGACAGTAGGCAAAAAGTTAGGATGATTGGTCTACTTATCGAAGAATTTGAAGCTAGCTTTAGCCCTCGGTGCATTATTTATGTTTGATACCACACAAGGGTTATGATCAAAGAGCTCCTCTGGAAAGAAGTGAGCCTGCATATCAGGTAGCTTATTCGACCATTCCTGATTGATCATGAATTTATCTATTCTGATGTATATTCTAAAAGCTGGTTCTCTCTTATTATTCCAAGTGAAATACGAACCTGTCGCAGCAATATCAAACATGTCACAGTCATTGATATAGGCTAGAAACTCCTCCATATCCTCAGTTTTAGTATTCCCACCAAGTATTTCATCCGGGTGACAAACAGTATTCATATCTCCAGCCCACGCCCAAGGACCTTGAATTTGGCCTGCAATATTTCTTAACTGATTCCATAATTTTCTCCTATCTTTCCCTTCATTATGTGCATAGATGAAGGTTAAATAAGTTGTTCTTGTTGCCTCTGTTAGTCACTCTGGGATGGATAAATTGAGCATGAGGTTGGATAATCCACACATCAAAGTGACCGGGTTTCCACATCAACCAAACCCTACCCCCTTTATGCTGATGGTAGTTGGTCGCCACGCACCAACCTTCACACATATTCTTCCTTTTATTTTTTCAATAATCCACATAAGCTAATATCTTTATTGTGTTGGAAACAGCTTATTGCTTTCTGTTTATTAACGTTATTCATACCTCTCACGTTCCAAAAAGCTATTTTGTAACTCATGGATTGTTATTTTGGGTGGGTGAGGTCTCTTCTTCAACATCACTAACTGTAATCATCTGGATTGGATGAACTACCGTTGGCATTTCTAGACTCCTCCTCTGCTGATTAGGCTTAGTTTGCATAGCCGCACCATTAGTCATCGAGTTTGGGTTGGTGACAATGCACGCATACGATCTTGGGTCTGTCTCATTGGTCCCCTTATTGAGAGCCTCCTTATTCTGAACTGGTCTCCATTTCTTTTGCTGCACTACAGGCTTCTTGGTGGGTATTTTCTTCTTTATACACTGTGCTGTCTCATGCCCCATGCCCTTGCACTTATCACAGATAATAGGTCTCCACTCATATTCGATTTTTATATCTTCTATTTCTCCCTTTTCATCCTTAAAATTGATTCTGTCATGGAGTTTTTGTCCACTGTAAGCTCTAACAGACTCTCGCGAATCCCAGTCTTTTCCTTTCACTCGTGAATTGGTCAGCTTTGATGAACTTCCCTACAAGTCCTGTCACCTTTGGAGGACATGATCCCCAGTATTTTAAAGGGAGATCATGCAATCGTACCCACGCATGGGCCTTAGTAACATCCAATTTCATAAGATTGTTATCAGGAGTCCATGGTCTTATGATCAGTGGTTTATTATCGAACATATGATAATTAGTTTGAAGGATTGATTCCTTGTCTTCATTCTTATTGAATAGAACCAGGAAAACGCCATTTGGGTAAAAGGAAATATTATCGATTCCAAACTTACCCCATATTTTGTTTACGTATCCTTGCATAATGTCACATTGGGGGTTGGCGCCAAGGATGTAGCAAACTATTGCGTTTTCCCAATATTGAAGTTCATCTTGTACTTCCTCTGTAGTGAACTGTAAGAGTTCTGGCTCGCCTTGAGCATTTTTATTTCCCCCCACTGTTATTTCTTTATTGGGGGAGTCTCCTTGAAGATTCACATTAGATTTCTTCTTACCTCTTTGTGTGATCCAGATATTATCCTCAATCAGATCATTATCATCAAAATCTAGTCCGGGTATGCCTGTAATCTCACGAACAGACTTGGTACGCTGCACATCATCCACGTCCGGACCGTTCATGTTGCCATTATTTCGTTTTCTATTGTTGAAGATGTCCTTTAGTTCCTGTAATTTGCTTGTTTGCTTTCTTTTTATGGAACTAGAATGCTTTCTTTTCATTTTAATAGCATAATTTCTGGCGATAATCAAACCTTTCGAGATGATCAGGACGATCGCCCCTCAATCTCTTACTGCTTGGTTTCCATGTCATTTTCAAAAACGCATCTCCTTCAAAATATCAAATTTTCAAAAAGCCCAAAATGCTGCCAAAATTTAGACTTAGGTTTTGACTCAAAATAAGCTTATTTTCTAGACGGAATGCTGCCCATTTCAATATTCAAATTTCTTTTAAAAGGAAATATCGACTTTTTTTTAAAAAAAAAAAAAAAATTGGTCTTGTCGGCATGCTGCCAATTTCAAAAGTCAGGACCATCCTCCAATTTATAAAATCCAATCTTTTCCCAAAACCTTTTCCAACCCTAAGACCTACCGTAATCATTGTGTCTGGTCTTACCTAGGTCATCAAAGGTCAACAGTGTCGAAACTCCATCAATCTTACATCACGAGTTTCTCCCTTGTCCTCGTCCGCCTTGTCCATAAAAACACGACCGACCCGCGTGGGGCATACCCCCGCGAAGGAAGGTCGTACACTTGAGTCCAAAGTCTGTGGAAGTCCCATGTGGCCCTCCCTTCCAGCAGGATACGGCCCACTCAACCGATTCCTAAGGGAGTTCCACATCTCCACGTCACCCATTAGTCGAGTCTTCTTCAAGTCATTCTTCATCCTCTTTGCTCGACTTGTTTCGATTATGAAATATAGGTTCGAAGTTCCTGATTACACGATATTCTTCAAGATAGGCCGCCCTCTACTAGGTCAAGGATGGAGCAAACCTTAAACGAGCTGAAAGCTATGATAGAAACAGTGGTCGGCAAGCAGCACTAGGTTGAAAACCAGCTAGTAGCCATAAGAGCCGATCAAGCGGCTACAAATGCTCGACCGGCTATTTTCGAACAAAGTGGCCCTGACTCTGGGTTTATGAACACTAGGGCCATGGCTGAATTGATCAGCATAGTATGCTGTGGACGCTGCCACCCGCGCTCATTCACGGCGGCCACCCACATTGCCCACGGAGGACTAGTCTGATCTCGCGTTCGGAGGAAAGTGTCGGACCTCTATTTGGTTGATGATTCATGAATTGTACTAGATAGATGTATGGGCGCATTTATGTTTCCGTTGGAATCGATCGAGTTATGGTTGTAAATGTTAAAATATTATATATTTTGGTTTGGCAACCTGCTCAGTTTTCCTGCTGCTACCCAAAAGTTTCTCATAATAGTTCAGAAATGCAACTTGTATATCGTGGGGATTATTCTGAGTTCGCCCCTCCATGTCATTGATTTGCAGTACCTTGTTTTGGAATGATCGTTGCTTGATCACCCTGTGGAACAGAGCAGAATATCTGTCCCCCTCACAATTCCATTGGGCTTTGGCTTTCTGGTTTAGGAAGAGTGATTGAGCATTCAGAAGTTCCGTAAGTTTTCAAGCAGCCTCTTGCTCCTTTGTAATAAGCAATGCGTTGGAGTAATCTTTTTGAATTTGGAGTTGGATTTGATCTAGCTCTTGTCTTGCTTGAGTGGTCCGAAGCTCAATATCGGAGTATGCTCTGTTGTTTATCGACCTTAAACCTTGCTTTAGTCGTTTAAGCTTCTTGATGAGGATGAACATATGGGTTCCAGCAAGCGCATCCTTCCAAGACTGCTGGACAGTAGGCAAAAAGTTAGGATGATTGGTCTACTTATCGAAGAATTTGAAGCTAGCTTTAGCCCTCGGTGCATTATTTATGTTTGATACCACACAAGGGTTATGATCAAAGAGCTCCTCTGGAAAGAAGTGAGCCTGCATATCAGGTAGCTTATTCGACCATTCCTGATTGATCATGAATTTATCTATTCTGATGTATATTCTAAAAGCTGGTTCTCTCTTATTATTCCAAGTGAAATACGAACCTGTCGCAGCAATATCAAACATGTCACAGTCATTGATATAGGCTAGAAACTCCTCCATATCCTCAGTTTTAGTATTCCCACCAAGTATTTCATCCGGGTGACAAACAGTATTCATATCTCCAGCCCACGCCCAAGGACCTTGAATTTGGCCTGCAATATTTCTTAACTGATTCCATAATTTTCTCCTATCTTTCCCTTCATTATGTGCATAGATGAAGGTTAAATAAGTTGTTCTTGTTGCCTCTGTTAGTCACTCTGGGATGGATAAATTGAGCATGAGGTTGGATAATCCACACATCAAAGTGACCGGGTTTCCACATCAACCAAACCCTACCCCCTTTATGCTGATGGTAGTTGGTCGCCACGCACCAACCTTCACACATATTCTTCCTTTTATTTTTTCAATAATCCACATAAGCTAATATCTTTATTGTGTTGGAAACAGCTTATTGCTTTCTGTTTATTAACGTTATTCATACCTCTCACGTTCCAAAAAGCTATTTTGTAACTCATGGATTGTTATTTTGGGTGGGTGAGGTCTCTTCTTCAACATCACTAACTGTAATCATCTGGATTGGATGAACTACCGTTGGCATTTCTAGACTCCTCCTCTGCTGATTAGGCTTAGTTTGCATAGCCGCACCATTAGTCATCGAGTTTGGGTTGGTGACAATGCACGCATACGATCTTGGGTCTGTCTCATTGGTCCCCTTATTGAGAGCCTCCTTATTCTGAACTGGTCTCCATTTCTTTTGCTGCACTACAGGCTTCTTGGTGGGTATTTTCTTCTTTATACACTGTGCTGTCTCATGCCCCATGCCCTTGCACTTATCACAGATAATAGGTCTCCACTCATATTCGATTTTTATATCTTCTATTTCTCCCTTTTCATCCTTAAAATTGATTCTGTCATGGAGTTTTTGTCCACTGTAAGCTCTAACAGACTCTCGCGAATCCCAGTCTTTTCCTTTCACTCGTGAATTGGTCAGCTTTGATGAACTTCCCTACAAGTCCTGTCACCTTTGGAGGACATGATCCCCAGTATTTTAAAGGGAGATCATGCAATCGTACCCACGCATGGGCCTTAGTAACATCCAATTTCATAAGATTGTTATCAGGAGTCCATGGTCTTATGATCAGTGGTTTATTATCGAACATATGATAATTAGTTTGAAGGATTGATTCCTTGTCTTCATTCTTATTGAATAGAACCAGGAAAACGCCATTTGGGTAAAAGGAAATATTATCGATTCCAAACTTACCCCATATTTTGTTTACGTATCCTTGCATAATGTCACATTGGGGGTTGGCGCCAAGGATGTAGCAAACTATTGCGTTTTCCCAATATTGAAGTTCATCTTGTACTTCCTCTGTAGTGAACTGTAAGAGTTCTGGCTCGCCTTGAGCATTTTTATTTCCCCCCACTGTTATTTCTTTATTGGGGGAGTCTCCTTGAAGATTCACATTAGATTTCTTCTTACCTCTTTGTGTGATCCAGATATTATCCTCAATCAGATCATTATCATCAAAATCTAGTCCGGGTATGCCTGTAATCTCACGAACAGACTTGGTACGCTGCACATCATCCACGTCCGGACCGTTCATGTTGCCATTATTTCGTTTTCTATTGTTGAAGATGTCCTTTAGTTCCTGTAATTTGCTTGTTTGCTTTCTTTTTATGGAACTAGAATGCTTTCTTTTCATTTTAATAGCATAATTTCTGGCGATAATCAAACCTTTCGAGATGATCAGGACGATCGCCCCTCAATCTCTTACTGCTTGGTTTCCATGTCATTTTCAAAAACGCATCTCCTTCAAAATATCAAATTTTCAAAAAGCCCAAAATGCTGCCAAAATTTAGACTTAGGTTTTGACTCAAAATAAGCTTATTTTCTAGACGGAATGCTGCCCATTTCAATATTCAAATTTCTTTTAAAAGGAAATATCGACTTTTTTTTAAAAAAAAAAAAAATTGGTCTTATCGGCATGCTGCCAATTTCAAAAGTCAGGACCATCCTCCAATTTATAAAATCCAATCTTTTCCCAAAACCTTTTCCAACCCTAAGACCTACCGTAATCATTGTGTCTGGTCTTACCTAGGTCATCAAAGGTCAACAGTGTCGAAACTCCATCAATCTTACATCACGAGTTTCTCCCTTGTCCTCGTCCGCCTTGTCCATAAAAACACGACCGACCCGCGTGGGGCATACCCCCGCGAAGGAAGGTCGTACACTTGAGTCCAAAGTCTGTGGAAGTCCCATGTGGCCCTCCCTTCCAGCAGGATACGGCCCACTCAACCGATTCCTAAGGGAGTTCCACATCTCCACGTCACCCATTAGTCGAGTCTTCTTCAAGTCATTCTTCATCCTCTTTGCTCGACTTGTTTCGATTATGAAATATAGGTTCGAAGTTCCTGATTACACGATATTCTTCAAGATAGGCCGCCCTCTACTAGGTCAAGGATGGAGAAAACCTTAAACGAGCTGAAAGCTATGATAGAAACAGTGGTCGGCAAGCAGCACTAGGTTGAAAACCAGCTAGTAGCCATAAGAGCCGATCAAGCGGCTACAAATGCTCGACCAGCTATTTTCGAACAAAGTGGCCCTGACTCTGGGTTTATGAACACTAGGGCCATGGCTGATTGATCAGCATAGTATGCTGTGGACGCTGCCACCCGCGCTCATTCACGGCGGCCACCCACATTGCCCACGGAGGACTAGTCTGATCTCGCGTTCGGAGGAAAGTGTCGGACCTCTATTTGGTTGATGATTCATGAATTGTACTAGATAGATGTATGGGCGCATTTATGTTTCCGTTGGAATCGATCGAGTTATGGTTGTAAATGTTAAAATATTATATATTTTGGTTTGGCAACCGTTTAGTGGACCCGAATTCGCGATGTGATGTGGAGTCGCCACCGAACAATTATGGGGGTTCGGACACCGTTCAAGTCAAATTTAATCCTTAGTCGGCTCAAAGCCGAGCGCCAAGGGATCGTAAAGATAAAGACTTATTCCCTTAAGCACTCCATATCTGGAATGACTCTCGTTACCAATGGTTTCGAATGCTCGAAAACCGTAGATTCCGAGTAAGGGGTGAGGATACGTATTGGGAAGCCAATTGTCACTTGATTATCGACACCCAATCATGCCCGCACATGAGGCCTCTAATAATAATCGATGCCAGATGTATCTCGTTGTAATGTGGTGTAAAACTGTAACAATCAATCGTTTTAACCCTATGCCTTTGTTATGTCGGTTGGTTTAGGAGCAATTATGTTGATGTCGAAGTAAAGGTTTTTACATTTTTTGCATGCGATTTCATGTGACAAACAAGCCATGTTAAGATGAACGTAGGAGAGTAGAGAGTATTAGTTATTATACGTATTAGCAAATCAGTTTTAACGTGGTAATACAGATATTATTCAATCTCATGATATACCTTTCCTGATATTCTATTTAAAGTGTGTATGTACAACATTAGTAAAGACGCAACAGGTAGTGCAATTCAGTAATCAGGCGCACGCCACAGTGTGTTTTGATGCTGAGGCGCGACAGGATAAGCGTCTAGACTAATACGGGACTAGAGCACTACTCGTTTTGATTAAACTGATCAAACACAGAAACGTACCCAAAAGAGATGTGCGACCCTCCCAACGTCTTAATCCTCAAGCGCACGGGAGCGTGCGCCCTAATTCCGACAGTCCGGGTCTAGACGCGGTTTTTGGGTTAGTTTGGGTGTTTGATGGGTATTGGTTGTTTACATTTTGATTTCTGATATGGTGATTTAGCATGCGATTATGGTCATAAAAGCGGTAAATCATTAAAGGAAAATGGTAAATGTGCGAGAACATAAGTAAATCATGTTAGGAGGATTGCACCCTCAGAATGTACACTAAACGAAATACGATGTGTAGATGATCAAGAACGGATCTATAATAACTACTCGGATTTATTTGTTTTAGTATTTTCAGGTTGAGGTTTTAGACGTTACATATTTTTGACGATTTGGTCTAGGGGCTCGGTCGGACATGTACTGCGACGGGAACTGAACAGGAGTTGGGTGTACACCATACTTGAAATGGGAAATGCAGGAGTACGTGTCGATTGGGCGGATTATGAATCCTCATCGGGCGACATGTTTGAGCCAATTGGATGAAGTGCACCCGCCTAAGGCGACCCTTATGTAAAAGAAAGCGATAAAGTGTGGATAGAGAGACAACCTAGTGACGACACTTCGGCGTAGGCGATCTCACGGAGGGTAGGAACGCTTGAATTTTCTCCGATAGATACCAGATTAATTTGACCCTCTAGTCTTGAATATCGTGGTGTGTGGTAGCGATGTTTCAAGTGTTATGCTCGAGAAAAGATTAGACTTCAAAGAGTAAGGATTCTTTGTTTTTCGAAGCCCTTGTCGGTCTCGTACGGATTATGAACCAGGGAGAACTCGAAGGGAATGATTATTCACAGACCAAGGAGTTAATAAAATTGGGAGGTCTTTGAACATCGAAGTTGTATGTATGCTCTTCTTTTCTTTCGTCGAATAGGAACTCGGGAAAGCTTGGAATAGTTGTGTTCTTCGTTGTTGTTGTTCTTGTGAATGAGCGGAGGGAGGGGGTATATATAGTTGTTTCGAGGCCGGATTCGAGCACATAGGCGCGACTGTTCGTGCGACTTGATATTTAGGCGCTACACCTCGTGCGACTTGAAATTGAGGCGCGACACTTGTTGCAGTTGAGTTTTGGAGATCCCGGTTTGGAAAACATTCTAAAGCGGGGAAATACGAGATCCTAGGGTATTCCGTGGTGCCTTGATCCCTAAGAAACCTAGAACCGTGCGTGTGGGAATGGTTAGGGTTCGGTTCGGGTTTCAAGGTTCGACTAGGGTTCGACTTGCTGGCTCGGGTTTGAGTTTCCATTAAGGGACTGATTTTGGGCTTCGGAGTCAAAATTGACTCTAATTAGGGTTGACGCGACCGGAACGACTCGACAAAGACCGTCAAGATGTTGAGTTAATTTTTCCGAGTAATTAATTGATTCGTTCTATAGAAAAATCATCTGAAACATCGTAAAATCATGTCCTGTTGCAGTCCAATCATCATCGGGTGTTTGTTGGACGCTCCAGTAACCACCATGTACAAATCTAGGTATCTACAGAAGCCTCCAATTTGATTGAGGCTTGGACAAGGTGAAAGTCAAAGTATAGCCACCCAGGTCAATGGAGGATTACAACCTGGTGGCTATTCGCTCGGGTCGTTTTAAGCCCGTTAGACTACATCCTAAGGCTCGTCAGCCGAGGCCTAGAAATCATACCCGAGCCTCTGTGCTTGCGAGCCCCTGGCCTTTTCTTAGTTTTATTCTTTGGAATGTGTTCTGACTACTCCTGGTCTTGGCATAATGTCCTCTTTGGAATGGATCCTGTCCATCTCTAGCCTTTGGATATCGCCTTCTTTGGAACGGGTTCTTACGATTCATGTCCTTTGCATATTGTTTTCTTTGGAAAGGATTCCGATGGTTCCTAGCCATTGCTTATTACTAGAAGTGGACCCCATGCTTGAGTCTACCTCTGAACAACTAAAATTTGTTGAGGCGAACCCCATGTAATAAGTCCTTCTCGTATAACTTGGTTCTTGATTTTGTAGACACCCAGATTTGGACCTGGTGGCTGCAGAAGTGCCCAACAAACACCCGACGACGATAGGACTGCAACGCGACGCGGGTTCGCGGTGTTCTGGATAGTTTTTCTATAGAACGGATCAAATAAATTATTCGGGCAAATTAAACTAACATGATGGCAGCCTTAGTCGTGTCGTTACGGTCGAATAGACACTAATTAGAGTCAATTCTGAACCCGGGACCCCGAGTCGGTCCCGAAACTCGAGCCGAGTCAACACCGCGCCAAGCGAACTTCTGGATGAACATCCGAGGCCCACTAAACCCACGGTGCTAGGTCAAGCCACGGGAACCCTTAAGCCCTAAGCTATGTATCACACTCCCGTCTCTCGGTTTTGGAAAGTATCAAAATCGTATCTTCAAAACTCCAACCGCCCCGCCTCACGCGCCTAAGACTCTCCACGCCTGAGCCCAGGCGCCTGAGTCCTGGTGCGCCCCAGCTCACGCGCCTATATGGGCTACGAGGGCCGAAAACACCTATAAATACCTCCCTTCACGCCCTCATTTCGACACACAATTCAATTCTCTCTTCTCCCTCAAAACTCTCGCTAGGGGCTCGCACTCCGACACCCGAAGCAAACGATCCACTCGATCGTAGTTCCGACAATAAAAAAGCGACATCGACGCTACTCCTCACCTTCGAGCACTCCACTCGATACCGAGGTGCCTGTGATCGACTAGCTCAAAACTAGTACCCAGGTTCTGTCGGATTAGCCGCAGAACTAGTCCTTAGCAACGAAACTCTGCTGGAGTAACCGCAGGAAGGTCAAATGGTAACGGAGCTCTGCCGGAGTCACTGGTCAAGCTAGAAGGATCCGCCTGTTGATCGAGTCGTCACTAGGTTGCCATCTAAACAAAACTTTCCATACTTGCACTTTCTATTATTATGCACTACGACTACACTAGATGTGGGCACTAGGCCCACAAACATCTACTAATATACGTAACGTCCCTACTTCAACCGCAAACACTAAAACACACTAAATAGACCCGAGTAATTCCGAGATCCGTTCTCAAAACTATCTATGCATCGAGTCCCGTTTAGTGTATACTCCGAGGGTGCAACTCCTCACTATGTGATTTACTTACATTCGCATTTACAGTTTTTCGTATGATTTATTGCTTTTATGACCTTATAATCGCATGCTAAATAACCTAACACGGAATTCAAAATGTAAAATAACTAAAACTGAACAAAGCGATGGTCGGGTTCCGTATTAGTCCGGGTGCTAGCCTTACTAGGTTCGACGCATCTTTATTAATACCGAACCGACGCATCTTAAGCAGAATACCATGTAAGGTATACCACGAGAATGACTAATATCCGTATTATCGCGTTAAAACTGATTTGCTAATAAGTAATAATACTAGTACTCTCTACCCTCCTACGTGCATCTTTTCATGGCCTGCCTGTCACGTGAAATCGCATGCAAAGAATGTAAACACAACTACTTTGACGACAAAACTTACTTATCCTTAAACAATCGACATACACAAAAGGTTTAGGGTTAAAACAACGAATGTTACGGTTTTTCCACCACAACAAAAGAACTAGGATATCAGCCAACCGATTGATTAGTAGAGGCCGCTATAGTGCGGGCGGGATTGGGTGTTGACATCCATCGGATGTTGGCTTCCCAATAGGTACCCTCACCCCTTTCTCAGAATCAAAGGTTTCCGGATGTCCGAAACCATTGGCAACGAGAGTCATTCCAGGCATGGAGTGCTTAAGGGTACAAGTCTTTATCTTTAGATCCCGTGCCACTCAGCTTTGAGCCAGCAAGGGATCAAAGTTGACTTGAACGGTTTCCGAGTCCCCATAATTGACTCGGTGGCGACTCCACAAATCGGCAACAACTTCAGTTCACTAAAAAGGTCGCCTTACCAAACAAAACGGCCTTTAAACATTTACAACCACGACTCGATCGATTCCCAAACGGAAAGACTGATGACCGCACCCGTCTAGTACAAGTCCGGATCGTCATCCAAATCGAGGTCCGACACTTCGCCCCGTACGCGAGATCGGACCGGCCCTCGGCAGGGAGGGGCCGCGTGGGTGGCCGCCGCCACACGTTGAAAACCGGGTCGGTCCCGCGCGGGCACGGGCGGGGCGCCGGGCGGTGAAGATGGACGTCCACAGATTTAATCCCTAGCGGGTGGCTGTCAAGATTCCTTTCGGGTGACTGTCTTAAATTGCATTGATCCCTTTCGGGTAGCTATCTTAAATTGTATAAATCCCTTTCGGATGTTTGTTTTGAATTGTATAAATCCCTCTAGGCTGGCTGTTTTGAATTGTATTTGTGTCTCGATCATTCCTTGGATCTTTGCATAAATCCTTGGCGAGTGAATAATCGTATTTGTATTGCTTCTGCTTCATGTCGTGTTTTTCCTCATTTTTGCGTTGATGATGGGTTTAGAGTTTCGGTTAAAGGGTTTTTCTACTGGGGATATAGTTCGGTTGCACGGATTTGTATTTGCTGGGGAAATGGGTTTGCTATCGTGCTTCGACATAGGAACAACCGTGGTTTAGATGATAAGTACCGCTGAGGATTTTTGGTTTTGCGTTGCCCGGAGCTCTACTCTGTGTGGGAGTTCGCTGAGGATGACGTGGGGCATCCCGTTGAGGAGCCTTCAGCTGGAATAGGGCAGGAGATGCCCGAGGCGGGTACCTCAACTGGGAGGTCTGTTTATGGGCGGAGGTAGAGTGTACACCAACCTCGACTCGAGCCCGGTGTGATCAATGAGGGGGATTTCGACCATGTTCGGAGGAGGAAGCTTTCTGTTACAACCAACAGGAGGTAGTGGGGACCTCGAGTAATGCCTGTGGTTGAGGAGATTGCTTATGTCAACCCGGCCTGGGCAACAGATTCGAGCGGTGTCATCTAGTGTTTCATTCTGATTTGCACATGTTGATTCGTACTATCAATGGCACGTTATGCTCTTTTTGGCTATTTAGTCGTTGCTTGACTTTATAAATGCATTTTCTATTATCTAACGGGATTTGCTTTGCTTTGCCGTTTGCTTTTGCAGTCCCAGGTCAGATGAGGACATTCTCGGATTACACGACGTGGCTTGAGATCTTTACACAGAAGCTGAGCCCTGAGGCTAAGAAGTTGATCAGGGAGACGACTTTGGGCCCTTGGTTCGATCAGTGGGCTTGGTTAGTTGGCTGTCAGGTTCAGAGCAACCTGATGGTGATCATAGCGATGGTAGATCGCTTCTACGACACTACCTCGAATTTTATATGTCGTTGGGGAAGTCGGGATGACCTTGGAGGATTTCAGGGTGATCACGGGATTGCCTTGGGGTCCCTAGATGATTAGGTGGGCCACGGAGGGGCCGGGGTTAGATAGTGATGAGGTTAGGGGTTGGATCGCTGATTGTTTGGATACTTCAGCGTATAGCTCGCCTCACAATCTGGCGAGTTCCTATATTATCGATCACTTTGAGAGGTTGCACATGTTGGAGGGTCGGGCGCCCAACACGCCGGTGCAGGATGTCGGTATGTGGTTGTGGTGCTTCCTGGCCTCCACCGATTTTTCTAATAAGGGTGAGAGATTTAGTACCAAGATTTTGCCGTTCTTAGCTGATTTGGGCTAGCTGGGGCTTTTTGACTGGGTGACAACAGGTTTTGCTGAGACGACCCGCTGTCTACAGGCGATGATGAGGCCGTAGAAAGTGGCCACTGGGTCAGCGATACCCGTTAGGGTTCCAGGCCTCGTGATGATAGCATAGTGTTTTCCATCTTTTCGGTTTTTAACCCAGGCTTCGGAGCTTTTCGGGCTTGGATATACTCTTATTTTCTATGTCTGGCGCCTAAAACGGTGCCTTTTCACCCAACTAGGTTCCCTACCGTGATTGAGTGGAGGTTGGCTTGGCCGAAGTCAACCACGAGCCTCTACGCAGCTGAGAACGTTATGGTGAACCAGCTGCGTTTGGAGGATGTGAGTGCCTCTTTTGTCCTTTGAACTGTTTCCTCGGGTAGCCCCCAAGTGTGGACTTTTGACGTCCTGTGTTTCTATTTTGCAGTTCGTAGCTCGTCCTTGGGCCAACTACGGGGATTCTCCCGGGTATGTGGCAGCGGAGTTGAAGCCGAGGAGCTACCAGATGACGCTCTTACACGCACTAATTCGACCGGTGTGGTATCTGAGGGAGAGACTAGCCCGCCAGTGCCTCTACGACAAGTTTCGGATCCCGGTTGACCCTTCAAAGACGATGTTACTGTAACAACTCTAAATTTTTGCGACCAAAATAATAAACCAAAAACGGAAAACTCAAAGTTGTTACTCCGCACTTAGCTCACAAAGCCATGTGCAAGACAATTAAAAATAATATAAATCAACCAAAAAGGAATTTGATAGAATATAATTGAAACGAAGTAGATTTTTGATACTTAATTAAATAAAAACGTTGCAGCGGAAGACTTAAGTCTTACAAGATCCAAAACGGTTTAAAACAATCTCAAACCAATAAATCCAATATAAATATAAACAGCTCGGAGCCAAAGTTAAATAATTAAAATACTTCCTCGCTCAACAAAACCCGAAACCAGAATGCACTCATGCAGCATATCAAGTGTACCTATCAACTGTACCCAAAACACAAATAGGTACAGGTTCCAGCGAGGAAACAACCCAAAACAAAAGGACGTCAGCAAAGCTGAGTAAAATATATTATAATAAAAACGTAACACAATAATTATAATTTGTAGTAAACTGAAATCAGAGTTAAATGTCATCGTCTTGATACCAAACCAAATTACTGTGAAAACAGTAGTCAAAACCAAAACCAGTCACAATATATTGTCACCACCTGTGTGCTTAGGTCCTACCCTTTTAGCACGGTCTATAGGTACCACCTATGCTTAGCTAGACTTATTATAATGCGCACTACTCACATTTGGGCAGTCAGTAGGATGAGGCTGCCAAAGAAGAAAGTCAAACTACCTAGCAAGTGGGAGCCGGAAAACCCCACTTAACACAACTCGGGCTAGGAATTTAGTTTCGGGACGAAATCCCAGGGACATCTCAGACGCACCTTAACCTCATAGATCAACAGAGCTCCCAGAGTCTGTTATAACCACCAAAAATTGTACCAAACAATACCAATATGTGACTTGTGTCACAAAGTTCCAGTATCCAAAATATCACAAGAGTATCATAAAAATTTACCATTGACAAAATAATTATAAAACCGTTTCAAAAATTTAATTTAAACCGAACATGCTCTTTACTTAAAGGTGAAAAGGTTAAAACGTCCTTACCTCTCAAAACGATAAATCCAAACTAGTATTAATCCAAAAATTCTTTCTCCTCGAACCCACAAGCTACAAATAATATAAAATGGATTCAATAATTCAACAACTAAAAATGAGACGGTCCAAACTTACAAACCAACTTATTACTATAACTAGTCCAAATTCTCGTCCTATAAGTAACCCATCTAGTTTATATATAGTTGACTGATTGTCTTACTTGACCCAGATAGACTCGTCTCAAGACTAAAAAAATTCTAATTTACTGATTGTCTCAAGGTCTCACTTATTTCCATATAAGTGACTTATGTGCAAAATATCAATCTAATATTCATGTAATCCGCACCAACACCACTGACTTCTTCTTCTTCCTTTTTTCTCCAATGTACACGTGTCCATCACCAACAATTGCAATTTGTTTCTGTTATGTACAAAACTACTCATTATCATCACCAAACTCCAAAATACGATAGTATTTGTGACCCGTATGAAAATTATAAAACCTGAAATCGAAATCCAATTTCTGCCCGAATGTTTACATACTTACATAATCGTTAATTTATGATGAGAAAACGGTTAGTCAAAACAAAAGAAAATTATGAAATATAAAAATATTAAGACACACGGAGTACTATATAATTGACTCACTAATTATAAGAAAGGTACAATTGTTAAGAAGCTTACAATGTAGATGAAGAAGAATGTAAAACTTGTTGGTGTAAGTAAGGATCAAGGATCGATTTTCCGAATGGTTGATTGATTGAATAACCGAAAGAAAAGAGGGAGGGCAAAGATGTAGGAGTGCGGCAGAATTAGGGTGAAGAATGAATTGAATGGTGGGGGTGGGGGGTTAATACGTAGGCTATTAAAAAGTTGGGTTTTTCCTTCTTCTTTTTCCTTACTGTGTTTGAATCAAATACGAATCCGATACAAAGTCGGTTTTATAAAATAATGTTCCACTTTTTAAAATAGTCAAAACCGATTTATAATAAGAGGCCCAAAATACTTAAAATTTTACAACAACATTGAAAATATTTTTCCAACATAAAACCTGATTTAAACGAAATAGAAAAGTAACTCCTTATAAATGACTCGGAAAGTAACGGAGTGTTACAGTTCCGGCCTCCTACTTTGGTTGAGGCTCGTGAGGATAAGGATGGCGAGGGAGGCGACGCACTCTTGGTGCATGATGCCTCGTACGTGTCCCATGTCTGCCAACAGTTGGCCTGTCACCGCATCATGGTAAGTTTTGGTTCTATTATTTATTTTTTTCTTCGTTTGGATAGGGTCATCTTTGAAATGATGTCGTCTTGCTTTCACAGGTAGCAGATTTGGTTGACGCCGTTCAGCCCCCAGACTTTCCCTTGACATTGCTCAAGGTAGATGCGGCGGGCGTGAGGTACACCAAGCCTCTTCCTCCTTGCTCTATGGAGAAGTTGGGCGCCGGGATGGAGTGGCGCGACCAAGTAAACCGAGTGAGCGATCATGGTTTGTTTTGAATCTGTATTTGCGGTTTTATGTATTTGTGGCTAACTTGTTTGGTTCTGGGGTACATATGTCTTCAGCTACCCACCAAAGGTTATGGCAGGCCGCGAACCATTTCCGGGCCTTTCGCATCAGGGAGGTCTCCTGCCTTGGCTTGCAATGTGGAGTCTAGATCAATAAGCTGCTTCTATTTTGTTTCTGTAGATGCTTAATTGAAGCGTTTGGTGTTTTAAGATTTTGTATTATTTTGTATGACGTACCGGACATGGTGTCCTAGCTGGGAGCACGGGTGGCTGAGCTCGATTTGCTGCAGGCTGTTAGTTATCGGGATGGTGAGATCGAGAGGCTGAAGGCACAGCTAGCCCGGTTCCAGGGCGAATCTTCAAGGCTTGGCAAGGATAGGGCTGAGTCGGAGGCAGCAGGCGTGCCTGAGGAGGTCGAGGTGACCAGAGGAGTACCGAGCAAAACAAATTTGTTGTTCCTCCTAGATACCTCATCACTAGGTAGTGTGGAGGACTCGGCTCCTTTCTAGATCGAGGACCTAGACTTTGATTTTTCCTCCGACCTTAGCTTTGTACTTGTTGTATCGGCGGCTTCGGAGCCCCCAGTTTGAACTCTTGGCTTGCTTGTATGTATAAACTTTGCTTTTGTCGATGGTGTTGTGCTTGACTTGCTTCTATGCTTTTGTTTAAAACTCCTGCAATGTTTGCTTAGATAACACATACCCACGTAAGCATTTTAGAGTTTGATTTGTTTAGTGTTGCGCAGTGCTTCACAGTGTTTTAGGTAAGTTGCGATTGATCGAGAGTTCAAAAATACGTTTTTGGACTTTGTAAATTTTGAGCCGGGAATTGGATCGAGCAAGACGTCGATTAAAATGTTTGTTTTTGAAATGTGTTTTGACTCGGAACGCATGAAAAGACTTGCTGAATTGATTTGGAGTGCTAGTTTTGACTTGAAATACGTTAAAATGTTTTCAAGGGTTGGATCGTTTTACATTGGAAAGTCAATTTTGACTCGAAATGTGCTAAAACGCACGGTAAAATGTAGAAAAAAAAAAGTTGGACCGCTTTTTACATGCGTTGCGTGCGGCTACAACACCCCGGGGTGGCGTAGCTTGACCCCTGAAAGAAAAAAAAGGATAAAAAAATGTTTTAAGTCCGGTGGGTCGGCATTTGTAAACGCTGCTTTCACTGGTTGTTGTTTCGATTGTTGGCCGTGTATAGTTGCTTCATGCTTTCAAATAGGAAAGAAACAATTTAGGAAACCGAATCTATCGCTCAGTGTTGTTGAAGGTCGGAGGGTCAAGGCGTGGCCCTCTGTACACTCCGATTCGCAGGCGCGGAGGCTCGCGCGCCCTGGTTCTCAAGCGCGGGAGCCGGTGCGGTTGAGCGCGTGATTATGGAAATTTTCCAAATTTCGTCGGACGGGGTTTTCATATTCCATTAGTTCTTGTAACTATAAACAGAGGTGCTTGGAGTCTTCCTTAGACACAATTATCATCCAAGTAGTGCTTAATACTCCCTTTTGGATTACTAAAGTCATGTCAACTTTTGGTGAGCTTTTTACCAGGTGGATGAATTCCTTTAAAAGGGGTGATCTTGAGACTTTATTGAGTGTTGGCTTGTCGTGAAATATGTCGCTTAAGCAAACCAAGGTGCAAGACGGCTTATTGAGTGCGTGTTCACGTTTCTAGAATCCCGACTATCACGTTTTTGCGTTTGCACATGGTGATATTTGTCTGTTGCCCGAGGAACTAGATGCTATTGGTGGATAGGATTCGCTTCGCTCTTCCGTTCGGGTTTCTGATGAAGTGTCCGTGGAACGGTTATGTTGTGTCCTAGACATTCTACTGGAGGAGGAAGCCGAGGCCTTCCTTGGCAAGGGTGGCATCAACTTGATGTACCTTGTGATGTTTTCGCCTTTAGCGCAAAAGCGTGCTTTTAGTATCGCCATATTGTGTCAATATATGTTTGAGGATGCTTCGACCTATGCTGGATGGGGTAATCCACGGGTTATTGACGTCATCATGGACATGGAACACTGGAGATCACCGTCTTTGCTTATGCTTGGTGAGATTATTATGAGACTAGACACGCATACACGGGTTCGTCTTTCTCCATTCCGTGGCTCTAGTCGATATTTATAGGTATGCCCTTGCATTATGTGTCATGTTTCGGCTTGTATGAGTTTGGGATGTCCTAGCGTGGGTCTTTCGTCGTCTGACCTTGATTTTTGTTCTATTTGCTTTGTTGTAGGTGTGGTTGCAAGAGAGACTTCGGCTCATCATCGAGCCTCCTCTGTCCATCGAAGGCTACACATTTCGGGGATTCACTATGCACTCTGTGGTTTGTGTACCCGAATTTAAAGGCATTGAGGAGGAATGGGATGCCCGCCCGCAAGCTGATAATGGTATTATTATCAGATGGATTGTTCCGTGGTGGCACATCAAGGAGTATACTGGCCTTCCGATGTCGTCGCCATCCCGTACCATGCGGATTTTAGCTTTGAATTCGTATGTTTACATTCATCCAGACAAATTAATGCGTCTGATGGGCATGGTGCAGACCATCCCCAAGTCCGATAGCGTAGCTATTGACTCTCGCCGCTGGACTAACGACGTGCAAAGGGCCTTTGAGCTAATATGGAAACAACATAAAGTATTCACCATTCGGGGAACGCGCACCCAATGGGTGTCCCTTTCTTACAGTTTGTGGCGGATTTGCAAGGATCCAGCGGAGCGGGAGAAGATAAGGGGTGCAGAACCGTTTGAGCTCCAAAATAAAAATGTCTTACAAGCCAACATAGTCAAGCGACCGAATTAAGAGACCAAAATAAAAAATGATTCTAGTATTAAGAGACCGAATTATGTAATAAAAGAGATCAAAGATGAGATAATTAGATTTATTAAGAGCAAAAATCAAAAAGGACTCAGCGACAAGGATCGATCCTTTATTTCGAGGATTACTTGTCACTAGTCTTTTATTTTTGTACATTTGTGATTTATTTATAATATTACCCTTTACCAAAAAAAAACATAGTCAAGCGTCCGCCCGAAGATAGCGGAACTGGCTCGAGTAATGTCAATTAGTCGAAGCGGGTCAAGACAAACGAGACCCATATTAAAGACACGGACTTGGAGTGTGTGTAGGATTAGCTGCTGGGCCCTTGCCTGGCTAGGCAAGTGCTTGTTCGCATTCAAGAGCCTCGAGATGAGATGCCAAATTGAAGGTGTATCCGGAGGGCAAAGGAAAAGGAAAGATGGACGAGTAGGGCCCAGCTGTTTAGTATTATGTGTTATTACGTGATATTATGTGACGTATTTGTACTAGCTTTTTGTGGTGTTTGCTTTTTGTTCGTGTTTTTTTATGTTGCTTTCCTTTTTAATGTACCCCGATGAGGGATGTAGATGTAAGGGCCTCATAAAAGGCTTGATTTTGCTTGACTTGAATATAATGAGAAGCACACTTTTTATTTTGTTTTGGTGGCATGCAACTCGATTCTTCATTTTGTTCGGAGCGCCCTTCCGGGTTTTCACCCCGTCCTCGGCTCGCGATTTTTTTTCTTTGTTTTCGGTGGCTCACAACTCGATTCTTCATTTTGCCTGGAGCGCTCTGTGGGGTTTTCACTTCGTTCTCGGCTCGTCGTTTTTTTTTGTTTTTTTTTTTTACTGTGCTTCATCATTTTGACCACTTTATTTGTCAAGATGCGGGGGGTGGGGGGGGGGGGGGGGGGTCCCGACTTTGCACGATTCAATCGTAGTTGATTTTTTTCGTTTTGGTTGCACCCCGGAAGGGGTTGCCTATGTATCCGCTATGGAACAGAATCAAATCATGGTTGTAGTTCGGATAGTGCCAGTGATTTTGGTGCTTTAGACTCGTCATGCCAATTTTCGATTTAGGATGGTGGGGTGTATTTGCAAGGGTGGTAGTCTAAGGGTAGTACCGCTTGAGTTGATCCAGGTTAGTAGGTGTCAAGAAATCTTGCCCCTCCATGTCGGTGATTATGACGACATCTCTGGTGAGGATATCCTTGACGATGTACTGTCCTGCCCAATTGGGTTTGAATTTCCCTCTAGGGTTCACAGAGAGTGAGGCTTGAACGGATTTAACAACTAGATCTTCTTCATGTATGCTTCGAGATTTGACTCACCTGTTAAATGCACGTTGTAGTCGTTGTTGTTATGCTTGTACATTTGACAGTGTGTGTATTTGTGGACATGACATAGGTCCACCCCGACGCGGCCACGCGCGGGTTTGGGGGGCGAAATGTTTCCCATGTGAGATGGTTCTCGGGTTGAAATTTAAATCGAAGTTGGAGTCGCCACCGAACTTTGTGGGAGTTTGGGCCCGTTCGAACCCACTCTATATTTTGGTGGACCGTGCACAAAGTACGGCCCACTTCGATACTAGAGCTTGTGGGGTTCGTCCCTTTGCATTATGATACCGATGCCGAGTTCTCGGGTATCGTATATCGAATGACTCTCGTACGCCAACGGTTTCGGGCATCCAGAAACCGATGTTCTGAGTAAGGGGTGAGGGTACGTGTTGGAAAGCCCACTAAGGACACCCAACCCCGCCCGCACTTAGCGGCCTCTACTAAGACATCGTTCGAGTTTATAATACGCGCGCTAGTAATCCGGTAAAATGTTATGCAAACAACGTTTTACAAGACGTAAATATTGAATGGGTTGCTACGTCATTTTAATGCATCTCGGTTCACGTCAACGTGATTTAGCATGCGATGTTCATTTATAATCGGTAAAACGCAAATAAATAGAAGCAAAATAAAATAAATCGGTTACAAGTTACACGGGCGGAAATACAACCCGGACAAAACCAAATAACGAGCCAAGTCGAAATTGTAATAGAGTAACGGTAACATTGAACGGATTAGAATAGATAATGCAATGCATGGTTTTTGAAAATATAGGCACGTGATTGTCTTTACACGTGACGACCGAAAGTCGTAAAAAGAATTTGATTAGGCTTACGATATTTAGAAGGCTCGCGGTTTAGGCATGATAAAGGTCACTCGACCGAGTCATGGGAGGGACTCATTCGAGTACCCTTTGTGAGGACCCTCTGCCTGTTTTTTGAGGGGTCACTCGATCGAGTGCCCTCTGTACAGGTGTTTAATTTTTGCTTTAAAACGACCCATTTTGTAGCTTTTATGTTTTTGACTCGAGATGCAATTACGTTAAATATAAATATTGTCCAATTTATATTAGTTTAAATCTCGATGGGTCGTCATACTCGACATTCGGTTATAGAACCGACATCTAGTATTTAGAGCGAATTTGCAAAATCGAGTTTGATCGGACTAGAATAAATATCGATTACCTCCGCGTCATAATGTCGTAATCAATCCTTTCGCATCATGTGACAATTAATTCGGCGTCAACGGGTTTTGTCCTAATATGATTTGTTGATGATTCTTTTAGAATAATATTTTGAAATGAATGTGGTCGGACATATTTAACGACGAATCTCCACGATCTATTAAGTGTTTAGGGCGGCGCACCTAGAAGGGCGCCACCTCCAATACGACTTGTAAAGGGATTAAATAGACTTTAGGCGGAATTCGTAATAAAACATATTCGACCCGAAAACTCGACTGTCGTCGCAAACTTAAGTCCTCGGCATTTTAATGTCGTAATTTGGCCTTAAGGCCTACGATCATTAATTTAGCCTCAACGGACGTTGTTCGGATCGTTTTGAAAATAGATTTGTTGGTAAATATACACAGTATTATTAATATAACAAAATGTAAATGAGCGATAATTAAAATGTTAGGTGTTAGATACAATAAATAAAAATAGTACATATATAACTATGAAAGAAACGAAAAAGAAGAAGGAAGAAAAGGATGTCGGGATTTGAATTACACCCTCAACCTACATGTTTTAGTCTCGAAATAGGGCTCGTCAAATGGTGGCGAAGTCACGGGTGCGCCAAGATGTGTAGGAGAGTTATGGTGTGTGTGGTTTATAGAGATGGATTTGACGAGTTTTGCTCTCGGTCTTTGACGAGTTTTGATCTCGGGATTAGGGACGTAAGTGTATGGGTAGAGGTTGAAGATGTATTGTGAAATTTGAAGGTGTGTAAATATGAAGGGTGTTTGAATGGTTGATCGTTGTGAAATGGCTTAGGGTGACAGGGTATTTATAGAACAAATGTCCCGGTTTAGGGCCACTCGATCAAGTGGAGCGTGTGCACTCGATCGAGTGCCCGGTTCGAGTCCGGTTCGGCCGGTTCATGGCCTTACTCGACCGAGTGAGTGAACCACTCGATCGAGTGGGTCGGAAATGAGGGAGTGTAAATAGGGAATGATTATTGACTATTTTTTAAATGATTTGGTTGTTGTGACTTGATTCATTTTGTGTATTTGGACATAGTGTGAGGCTGGTTCGTCTCGGGATTCGACTTTGACCGGGTTTTGACTCGGTCGCTAAAAGACGGTTTTATTTCCGGTGACGATTTTGGCCCAAATTAGTCTTATTTTATTGGAAACGACCCACTGCGCCTGAATTTGAGGTTGGTTTTGTGAGATATGTACTTCGTTAAAAGCCCATGCCAGACATTACTAATTCTGAGCCCATATTCGAGCGCGTTAAAGCACGTTTGCGTCTGATCATCATCGGGTGTTTTTTGGAAACTGCTATAGACACCTAGAGGCCAAATGTGGGTGTCTACAGAGCCCCCACTCTAACTGAGGCTTGGACAAGGCGAAAGTCAGAGTAGCTACCATGCCAATCGAGGATTAAGACCTGGCAGACTTCCGGTCGGGTCATTTATAGTCCATTAGACTTGCGTAAAAGGGCTCGCTAGCCATAAGATAGACATCATACCTGAGTTCTATTATCCGGGATAGCTCCGTGGGGAGCTGGTTTTGAAGCCCTGGATGTAACTGTATGCAACTACATCCCATCTTGGAGCTGCGTGGGAGCTTGTTTCTGAAGCCTTGGGTGTATCGTTTTGTAGACACATCCCATCTTGGAACTAAGCGGGAGGTTGCCTAAAAAGCTCTAGGTGTATCTGTTTGTAGATACATCCCAATTCGTAACTACGCGGGAGCTTGCCTAAGAAGCCCTGGGTGTATCTGTTTGCAGATACATTCCTATTCGGAATTGCGCGGGAGCTTGCCTAAGAAGCCCTAGGTGTATCTGTTTGCAGATACATCCTAATTTTCAAATGCCACTTAGGTGAAACACCGTCTCACGCTGGGGAGATAAAAACTTGACGTTCCGTTGGGAAGCACAAGCTAGTACCTGAAATGTTAGACATATAGGCAGAAATAGCAAATATAGCAGATGACAAGATAGCACATAAGAAATGTAGTTAGCATCTATAGACTGACTTGCACTAGGGAAAGTGATTTTTGTATCATTTTGAAACCGAAGTCCTGAAAGCAACTCACGTGCTAGGAGATAGGTTTTCAAAATTGATAGGGGTAGAAAAGAAATTTGCAGTTTAAATAGACCGAAATTTGACCTTGTTGAAAAGGATTTTCTCAAATGGCTAAGTTTTGCGAATTTCAAAGCAAGAATTCGAAGAGAGAGGCCTACCGACAAACTCGACTCTGGGCGCGACAAGACGAGTTGACGGACACGAACTGGACTCTCAAGGGGTTGGACCGTGACTCGGTAAGAGGGTGGGCCACCTAAGATAACAAGACTCTTAAGTTGCGCTATTCCGTAACCTAGGTGAGTGGCAACACGGTCGATTCCTCGGAATGGAAAAGATCTGTTATAGGGGGATTGCAGTAGTCTGTAATGAGACTGCTTCTGCATGACAGGACTCAGCAGTACCAATGTTATAGTTCAGTGCTCTTTTTAATTTTGTGGTTTTGGGAATATCTACCCAAAGTGGGTGTTGTTTCGAGTCCCTGACAGATTCTTGTCTTCGACTAAGCCGAGTACTAGGACACTCTATAGAAAGGAGGCTAGTTTTTGAAAGTCTTTTGGATTTTGTGAGTGGATGGAGGTCTTCTGTCTAATAGAAGCCCCCAGGACAATGAAGGTAACTGTTGAGAACATGACAGTGTCGTGACCGGAATGATGGTGCTTTTTAAATTTGTGTCAATGTGGGTGGTTGTGCCCTTGTTGAAAGGCTGCCTACGTATTCACGTGTAGTGAAATCAAACCGAGCCGTAGTTCAGTGTTGAAAGATATATTATGATGCCTAGTTTATTAGGGCTTTGTGTGTAACTAGCCATAATGGTGTAGGCTAGGTGCATTCCTAGTGATGTCTTGATCAAAGGGCTAGAACAGTTAGGATGTTGATCCTCTGACTGTGAGTGTTCTCCGGGGTAGCCCCCATAGGTGGTCTGAACTATTTGGGCATGTTCTATGCCGATCGCAGGTTGAGTTCCCGTGTTTGGGGCTGGTAACTGGCTTGGATGTTTTTAGAAATGTGGAGCTAGGTCGTAAGTGGCCTTGATGTTTTGACATCTGGAGCTCGATTTTGTGGAGCTAAGGCTTCGAGAGTAAGGTATTGTAATGTGGTAGGAAAGGGGGAAGTCGAGTAAAAATGACTCGAACTTCGATCAGGATAGGTTTGAAAATGCGGGATCTGATTTCCATGTCTGGCCCTAATGGTTAGGGTTAGGGTGTATCCTATGGAGCTTGAATCCTCAAAATTCTAGGCTGTCTCTTAGCCTAGGTCTCGAGAAGGTCTTGAGGGTTGTAATGTGGGAAGGCTAGATTGGGCGTTAGCTGACCAGCTTAGTTGTCTCTCCCCTATCTGATGGTATGAGCATTGATAATTTTTTGAATTGACCGTACCCCGGTCATTGGACTATCACTTGAGCTAACTGTTGACCACGGTCATGGGTATTTAAATTTTTTTTTTCTCTTGGTTGGTTGACCTCTTAGCCCTGGTCATGGGATTCTTCATTCGAGTTCACCGTGCCCCGGTCAAGGGATTGATCGTATCTGGTCGAGGGATGTTGATCATGGCCAGCTCTTTTGTTTTGGCCTTTTGCTTTTTTTTCCTTGGACTTTTGACTTTTTGTCCAGCATTTTTTTGTTTGTTTTTTTGTTGGTCAGACTAACGCCTAAGGTAGGGATTGGTCAGTCTTATTGGAGGGGTGTTTATTGTGGGAAATGGGCTTGCCTCCCGTCTTGAACCCAAACTAGGAGACTATCTAGATTTGTCATAGGATTCGATACCGCTCCTGCTAAGGGTAGTTATGTGGCTTTCTATTCCAGACATAGAACAGGTTAAAGGAAAACACGGGTCTCAGTTTCCTACAGTCATTATAGATGTGCCTATAATAGTCACGTGCGTGTGCTCACAGTGTATGATGGTGTTCATCATGTTCTCGGAAACACATAAGGATGGCATATAGTAGAGATAGAATATTGAAAGCTGATTTTATTGAATTTTGAAAAGAGGACAGAATACAGATGACTCTGACTCTAATTTGGAAATTTGGATGTAGGGTATCCTAGACTCGGACTTAAACTTAGACTCGAATCAAATCCGAACTTTCGGATGCTCGGTTGGTATATGTTCTTTGTAGGGTAAGGCCCTTGATTGGATGGAACGACATGTGCCACGACTCGCCTAAACTCGGCTTTGCGCAAATGCAAGAGAGGGAGGCAAACTAGACACGACCCGGGGTGACGGAAATGACTAAGATTCTTGGATCGGGATACCCGAACGTTGACCTATACGAGGTAACGACCCTGGCTTGGACTCGACCATGAGACTTAAGCTGAATGAGGGTGAGTCCGAAAATGGGGCGACTGTGTTTGACCGCGTTGCGTGCTCGGACCAACCATGGCGACCTAAACCTTTAGGAGACTCGAGTGTTCGTAGCATATGTACGACTCGAAGAAGGCATCATAAGGACGCCGGTGCATGTTGAACGTAAGGTACCCCTTAAGGTGACAGTGGTTGACTGCTCGGGTGGAGGATAGCCCCCGGTTGAGACTAAAGACTCTGATAGGACTCAGATGATGTGGCATCTAAGTGACTCGAAAGTGGCACACGTGAGACACCACGTGTAGGACATTACCCTTAGAGAAACCGTGATTGATCGCTCTGTTGAAGGGTAGCCCCCGAGTGAGACCGAGGACTCTGATAGGACTCAGATGGTATGGCATCTAAGTGGTTCAAAAGTGGGGTACGTGAGACAACACGTGTAAGACATGACCCTTAGAGCAACCGTGATTGACCGCTCTGCTGAAGGGTAGCCCCCGAGTGAGATCGAGGTTTTGCTAGGACTCGAGTGTCGGACGAGTGACCCTTAGATGTAAGGATCACGAACCTTTTGTTATAGGGCTATGCCTTGTAAAAGGTTGACTCGGCCTCGAGGAAAGGCAGACGGGGCAAGGGAAGAAACTTGCGATGTCGAAATCGGCAGAGTTTCGACGCTAGAGACCCTAGACCTAACATGAATAAGGATGACCCTATGATTAGGGCAAACCCTTAAATTAAGGAGTTTCGAATTGGGATGACTCGATTAACGGATTGAAAGACGGGCGAAATTCCCTTAGGAAAGGTCGTGGGGACCGTCCTGCTTGAGGGAAAGGTTGCGTGGGACTTTCTAGTTAGGACTTGAGTGCTTAGACAAACCTTCCATTTACGAGTGTATGACTCGTGTTGGTCGGTTGTGCCTTTAGGATAAGGCGGACTAGGACGGGGAAGAAACCCGTGATGTAGGATCGACGGAGTTTCGATGCTAAAGACCTTCGATAAATTATGGAAAGACCCGACACACGGATGACGGTAGATCCTAGAATAAGGAAGGTTTTGAAAAGGTTGACTTCCTAAAATAAGAAAGGTTTTGGAAAATGATTGAATTCCGAGAAAATCGAAAGACGGTCCCGACTTTTGAAATTGGCGAAAAATGCCGTCGGGTCCGGAATTTTTGAATTTTGAAATGGGTAGCATACCGGCTAAAAATAGACTATTTTAAGTCAAATCGTAAGTCTAAATTTCGGTTGCATTCCGGGATTTTTGAAAAGTTGAATATTTAGAATTTTGAAATTTGAATATCGAAAAATGAATTTCCTAAAATTTGAAAAATCGAAAACGGGATCCCGAAGATTTGAAAAATCGAAAGCGGCATCTCGAAGATTTGAAAATCAAAATGGAATCTCGAAGATTTGAAAATCGAAATGGAATATCGAAGATTTGAAAATCGAAATGGAATCTCAAAGATTTGAAAACCGAAATGGAATCTCGAAGATTTGAAAACCAAAATGGAATTTTGAAAATTCGAAATCAAATAACAATCGGAAATTGGAATGTTGAAATGGATAGCATGCCGGCTAGAAAATAGGCTTGTTTGAGTCAAATCGTAAGTCTAATTTCGGCAGCATTCTGATTTTTTGTAAATTGAATATTTTTGAAAATATGCATTTTTTGAAATAATGGTTTTTGAAAATGACACGGAAATCAAGCAACACATAGTCACGTAAGCATTATGACGACAGCATGTATGCTTTACACTAAGTCTCGGTCGATCTAAATAGGGTCTATACCAGTGCGCATAGCCTTTTCGAGAATCGGGACGGACTTCCTAAGTCAAGTTGATCTTAGAACATGCCGCGAAACCCATACGAATTAGCCATGAACACCTTGACATATCTATTTTGGAGTATATCACGGTATAGTGGGACGTCGGTCACCAGTACCGGCCCGGGTAAAAATGGGGTTATGCATGAACCATAAAACTAAAGCGCGTATTGTACTAATCGAACGATTTCTCCTCGAGTCTCACCCTGAGGATCCCGATGGTAAGGCACACATCAGTTCTCCCCAGCGGATTCGCCAAATTGTGGACATGATAAAGGTCCACCCCGATGCGGCCACGCGCGGGTTTGGGGGGCGAAATGTTTGCCATGTGAGATGGTTCTCGGGTTGAAATTTAAATCGAAGTTGGAGTCGCCACCGAACTTTGTGGGAGTTCGGGCCCGTTCGAACCCACTCTATATTTTGGTGGACCGTGCACAAAGTACGGCCCACTTCGATACTAAAGCTTGTGGGGTTCGTCCCTTTCCATTACGATACTGATGCCGAGTTCTCGGGTATCGTATGTCGAATGACTCTCGTGCGCCAACGGTTTCGGGCATCCGGAAACCGATATTCTGAGTAAGGGGTGAGGGTACGTGTTGGGAAGCCCACTAAGGACACCCAACCCCGCCCGCACTTAGCGGCCTCTACTAAGACATCGTTCGAGTTTATAATACACGCGCTAGTAATTCGGTAAAATGTTATGCAAACAACGTTTTACAAGATATAAATATCGAATGGGTTGCTACGTCATTTTAATGCATCTCGGTTCAGGTCAAAGTGATTTAGCATGCGATGTTCATTTATAAACGGTTAAACGCAAATAAATAGAAGCAAAATAAAATAAATCGGTTACAAGTTACACGGGCGGAAATACAACCCAAACAAAACCAAATAACGAGCCAAGTCGAAATTGCAATAGAGTAACGGTAACATTAAACGGATTAGAATAGATAATGCAATGCATGGTTTTTGAAAATATAGGCACGTGATTGTCTTTACACGTGATGACCGAAAGTCGTAAAAAGAATTTGATTAGGCTCACGATATTTAGAAGGCTCACGGTTTAGGAATGATAAAGGCCACTCGACCGAGTCATGGGAGGGACTCAATCGAGTGCCCTTTGTGAGGACCCTTTGCCTGTTTTTTGAGAGGTCACTCGATCGAGTGGTCTTGTGCACTCGATCGAGTGCCCTCTGTACGGGTGTTTAATTTGTGCTTTAAAACGACCCATTTTGTAGCTTTTATGTTATTGAATCGAGATGCAATTACGTTAAATATAAATATTGTCCAATTTATATTAGTTTAAATCTCGATGGCTCGTCATACTCGACATTCGGTTATAGAACCGACATCTAGTATTTAGAGCGAATTTGAAAAATCGAGTTTGATCGGACTAGAACAAATATCGATTCCCTCTGCGTCATAATGTCGTAATCAGTCCTTTCGCATTGTGTGACAATTAATTCGGCGTCAATGGGTTTCGTCCTAATCCGATTTGTCGATGATTCTTTTAGAATAATATTTTGAAAAGAATGTGGTCGGACATATTTAACGACGAATCTCCACGATCTATTACGCCCTTAAGTGTTTAGGGCGGCGCACCTCGAAGGGCGCCACCTCCAATACGACTTGTAAAGGGATTAAATAGACTTTAGGCGGAATTCGTAATAAAACATATTCGACCCGAAAACTCGACCATCGTCGCAAACTTAAGTCCTCGGCATTTTAATATCGTAATTTGGCCTTAAGGCCTACGATCATTAATTTAGCCTCAACGGACTTTGCTCGGATCATTTTGAAAATTGTTTTGTTGGTAAATATACACGGTATATTAATATAACAAAATGTAAATGAGCGATAATTAAAATGTTAGGTGTTAGATACAATAAATAAATATAGTACATATATAACTATACAAGAAACGAAAAAGAAGAAGGAAGAAAAGGATGTCGGGATTTGAATTACACCCTCAACCTACATGTTTTAGTCTCGGAATAGGGCTCGTCAAATGGTGGCAAAGTCACGGGAGCGTCGAGATATGTAGGAGAGTTATATGGTGTGTGGTTTGTAAAGATGGATTTGACAAGTTTTTCTCTCGGTCTTTGACGAGTTTTGATCTCGGGATTAGGGACGTAAGTGTATGGGTAGAGGTTGAAGATGTATTGTGAAATTAGAAGGTGTGTAAAAATGAAGGGTGTTTGAATGGTTGATTGTTGTGAAATGGCTTAGGGTGACGGGGTATTTATAGAAAAAATGCCCCGTTTTAGGGCCACTCGATCGAGTTTTGACTCGGTCGCTAAAAGACGGTTTTATTTCCGGTGACGGTTTTGGCCCAAATTAATCTTATTTTATTGGAAACGACCCAGTGGACCTGAATTTGAGGTCAGTTTTGTGAGATTTGTACTCCGTTAAAAGCCCATGCCAGACATTACTAATTCCGAGCCCATATTCGAGCGCGTTAAAGCATGTTTGCGTCCGATCATCATCGGATGTTTTTTGGAAACTGCTATAGATACCTAGCGGCCAAGTGTGGGTGTCTACAGTATTCTGCGTTCGTCTAGGATGACTAACTCGTTGTAGCGCTTTTGGTTCCATTCCTCTTCGGGAATGTCACTTTCGGCTAGTATCCTTAAGGATGAGACCTCTAACTCTACCGGTTTCACGGCTTCCAAACCATAAGATTCCACGGTCAACAGAACACACCCAAACTCTTGATCGATAAGGCTCCTAAATTCAAAGCTCATAAGGTTTTAACTCGAGGTATACTCCAAATTTCTCGAGTAAAGAACACTAAACAAGGTCCACCAATTTAACAATGCTCGGGTACGAAATTCTCAAAAATGATCACTAACATATTTATAATGCCACAAGTACAGAAGTTGGGAAAGTACAATAAATCCTCGAACACGCTCAAACCTATAGGTAATGGCGCTAACACTCACATCTTCAGACACGTCATTAGGCTATGGTTTCTAAAAAATTCCATCAAATTTCATATCGTAACAGCGAAACGACTAAAATATTTATTAACTCAACGAAGCCACAATCTCGTTGGTCTAAGGTTTCTGATCTATAAATCCGTTCAGATGATTGGCATTAAGTATTCCTCAAAACAACGCGATAAATCCAACCTTTAATGGTGCAGTATGTTTCTCTTCTTCAACAATTCATCCATGTTAGATCACTCAACTCCAAAGTTCATAGGTTACGACCTTAAACAACGATCAACGATCTAATCCTTAAGAAACACGGGTAATCTATGTCAGCCAAAATTTCTAACGATATTAATGAAAACTTTTAATGGTACCATAACACACAGGCTAACACTCTAAACAACACTGTATGATCCCAAATATTCGCGATGCATCCATCAAATAAGCATTAGGTAAGAATCCCAAAGTAATATTATCAGTTACACTTAGTTTGGTCCTAGGTTGGGTGCTAGGTATCCATCAAATATGACACACTATTACTACTCCAAAATATATTCAACTCTAAGTACTCCATAATAATCAAAGTAACCTATAACCCAAGGTTTAGTGTCTAAAGTATCAACCTAATTCCATTAATCTAAATAATACCATTAAAATCAATCCTCAAAAATTTCTTACTTGCTTAGAAAATATGGTACAACTATCTTCAAACCATAAGTAACAGGGTTTACTAAACCTCAAACATCTATAACACGGGGTTCACTAGGACAGAATCCGGTCTAACCAAAGAATCACAAGAGAAAGATGGTAGAATAGAAGAATAGAACAAGGAGAATGAAGATGAGAATATATAAGAGAAGAATTGGAAGAAATAGAGGAAGGAGGAAAAGAATCGATGATCCCATATTACTAAGTTGAACCAGAGGAGAATCTTCCGGCCTCCAGAGTTCACGAGGGAACTAAATGGATTACTACATCTTCTTGTTAAGGAGCGAGCACACAAGTCTTGGGTCGCTCCATCTCGATCTACTGCAACATCATGGAACATGAATCTACTCTTGATCATCTAACCTGTAGCTTAAGCAAACTAAACCGGAGCTGAAAAGTCACCACTGGCATCCTTCTTGGAGCACCAAGTTGTCCACTCGAGTCAGCAGGCGTTGAGAGTTCTAAGCAGGTCTTGTCTCGATCTGGAGCAGCATCCTATCAACATCTTGTGCATTCGTCTTTTTCTCCACACAAAAGAAACAAATATTCAATGCTAGTCATTGAGTTACAAGAACATATAAACCTAACAGTTAAGTCCTTATTTTGTTTCTACCCAACTCTCACTAATATTTCCTTAATGTTCAAATCATTTACTGGTATTTTTCCTAAAATCAGGTGTAAGCGTTGGGAGCAACAATGCTCTGATACCAACTGTAATCCCCTAGAAATTCTAACGCAATACAGAGCCGGAAACACTGTAGATTTGGGATAAAAACACGCTGATGTTCTATATTTTAATAGAAGAACGGTCAGTCAATACAAAGACTGTAATCCCCTAGAAATTCTAACGCAATACAGTGGCGGAAACACTGTAGAAGTGGGATTAAAACACATTGTAGCTATGTCTTGATAAAATTAAAATGGCAAGTCAATACATAAGCCATAAAATTAAAATGGCTACAAAATAAAAATAAATAAAATAAAATCCATAAAAAGGGTTTTAACAATCCATAATACAGTGATCTTATTAAAACAAGTAGGATGCATAACTGCTCGCTAGCCCACCCGAAGGGAAACACGCATACCTGCCATGTTAAAACATAATAGCCACAATCAGTGGGGAGCAACGTCAACGTTCTCCCAGCCGTATAACAGGATTTTAAAACTGTAATTAATACTAGAAAAATAGTAAAAATGAAAAAAATAGTAAAACATTATAATGAAAATAAGTTTTCAGTGAAAAACTTCACGTATCGAAACAATATAATAGAAACGAGTTTTCCTACGAAAACATAAAACATTTGCTAACCTGGAAATCAAAATATATCGATAATAATAAAAATATTCAAAATGGCATTATGGATAGGATTAATGTAGAATCTAGACTTTCACTAGGATAATACTAGAAACTAGCTTCGAGAACTGTAGACTTAACTCATAACAGAATCCAGTCTCTAACTAGGCAACTCGACTATAACAGGACTGCATGCAGCGAGGTCCTGGTTTAAGTAGTGCACACCCCTCCTAGACAACAAATATGTCTAGTTCAGCTGAGGGCGACTAACACGATGCGATATCTAGCTTAAGGTCAAAACATACACTCTCCTGGGCGAAACTACGCCCAGTTCAACGACCAAATGCGCCCCAAATAGGCACACCGGCTTTATAGTTAATGGCAAAAACGTACATCCCAGACTATATTACTCTAAACCCACACTTGTCCTTATTCCATAGCTCCAAAACAATCCATTATCGATATTTAAGAGATGTATTCATTATAAACAATAAGAGAACAAAAGGAAAAAGGATTACCTTCCAAAAGAGGAACTTTCTATTTTAGGAAACTTCTATTTTTAGAAACTTTACTAAAAATAGCATCATATCAAAATATCGAAAATATTAGTTCATACTAACACAACATTTTTAGTAAACGATATAGATTTATAAAACTAATACTTTCGACCTTAACGATATTAATTGTTAAAGTAAGAACATTTGAGTTTATGAAATTATTGAAATATCGTACAAGTGTATAAAATGATTAAAAATACTTTAAACATTTTAATACTACTAATCAGGGTATTTTCAAAAGTTACAAAGCTAAAATTCCCTAATTATTATTAGTTACGACAATACGATTATAAATAGGATTTTACGGCAAATGTCAAATTAAATCTTTTAACGTCTTTTATTTAATTAAACCATTGAATATATTTAGAGTATGTTAAGGGATGATTTAACTTTTAAAGTATCAGATTTAACATTTTCAAAGATTGCTGGAAAAATAATTCTTTTAGGTAAGACGAAGCATTTTAACGATAAATCGAAATTTTATCCAAAAATTATTACTAATAATTAAAGACTTTAATAAATAGTACGAAAATTACGTAAAATAGCTAAAATATATTTTTCGACATTATGTCCAGAAAATAAAATTTTCCAGAATCCTTAAACTCGGTTTTTAAAGGGTTTTCTCGTTAATCGTCTATTCTCGACAATAACGATTAATAAAAATAGTAATTACAAAACAATTTACGTATTAATATCCAAAAATTATAATTAAACTTAAAAATCATGATTTTCCATAAATTAATAATTTTTCAGATTTTCCAAAATACCAGAATTTACAAATCCCGTTAAAACCGTCTTTTAAACCCGTTTTCACAATTAACGATTCCATTAATAAAACTTATCGTTCCTAACACTTTATCAAAGCACTAAAAATCATAAAATTACATTTTATTATGAAATCATCAGAAACATATTTTTTTCAGATTTAAACAAAAGACCAGAAATCGAGAATTTAAACGACAAACACGGTTTTAATGATAAACGATGATTTAAAGTGATTAATTAATTCATCCACTTAACAATTCCGAAAAATTATGAAAAAATTTCAGAAATTTCTATTTCATCAGAAAGTTTCACCACGTCAAAAATCATATTAAAATAAAATGTTTAAGTACTAGAACTAAAAATTGGCTTTTAATCGTTTTTGTCCGTAAACAAAAATAATTCATTAATCGATAACTAAAATATCATAAAAATACTAAATTATTAAAAATCATCAAAAATATCTTTTACAGAATATAAACATATATTACATGTTTAGGCTGAATATTACGATTTTACAAATTAATATGACGATTTAATCGTTAATCTCATAAAAGCGATAAAAATATCGAAACATTCAAATTTTCAACTTTTAAAAATTTTACAGATTATATGAAATACATACATAGTCAAAAATAAAATTATAATAATATACATGCAATTACACAAATAAAATCATGCAATACCGAGTAACATCGACGTTACCTTCAATCAAAATCCGAGTCTACGATATATTCGTCGGCTTCGGGGTCGACCAAGAACCCTACATCACATGAAATACATGGTACAAAAATACCATGAGAAAACTAAAAGAATTAAGGTAAATAACGATCGAAAACAACATCGTTTATTACCTTAACGAAGGGATCGAAAAGAGGATTATTTTGACGATGAATTTGAGACGATTAAGACTCGAATTGAAGCAAGAATAAGCCTTGAGGGGCTGCTGATGACACGGCCAAAAGAAAGAGAAGAAAGTGATTTTTTTTTTGTTTAAGTGTAGAAATGAATATAAGGAAAAATGGATGGTTTCATATGTTTGAATAATATTAATATTTGATGAAAACAAGGTGAAACTAGACTAAAATATCCAGCCAAAATGAAGAGAATGGAGCATGAAGAGTTTGTGCATGAGTCAT
Source organism: Agrostemma githago (assembly GCA_958450325.1). Classification (NCBI taxonomy): domain Eukaryota; kingdom Viridiplantae; phylum Streptophyta; class Magnoliopsida; order Caryophyllales; family Caryophyllaceae; genus Agrostemma; species Agrostemma githago. Next base: position 20,515,479 of record OY288254.1, on the reverse strand, counting down.
CCCATTAAATGGTTGTGAAGAATGATCTAATTTCTTAAATCGTTTTTATAAAATGAAGGTTATAAAAAAAATGTAATGGGTGAGTCACAAGGGGGTGAGTCGGTCCAAAACATGGGAAAAGGTCTCAAATGATTTGTAAGTTGATAAAAAGAAGGATCGTAAAATAGTTAAAGGCATTTTAAAGCAACTCGAGTACATCTCGCGTTGGAAAATAATTATTCACGAGCCTTCGTAATAAAATCATTAACGGCTAAATTTTCGTAAATAAAAATACTTACTAGTTGAAAATGTTATAAAAATATGTTAGACATTTGTAGAAAAAGGAATAACTTAAATCCGAGCTCAAAAACGTTAATTCCTAGAGAAATAAAATTCCTCGCGGAAAAATAATTAATTTACGAAGAAAATCAAATAAATAGATTTAAAAGAATTAAAATATTTTGAAATAAAATAAATACCCTTTTGACTCAGAAATAAAAATGGAGCTTGGAAAAATGAAGAAACATAAGACCAAAATGTGATAGAGTTATGACGAAGTCATAACGGAAAGGATAAAACGCTAGGAAAAATAGCGGGTGTTACAAAGGCCACTTTTTCCAAAAGGGCTAAAATAAATATTCTCCCAACAGGGTTACAAAAATTCATAAATAACATGAATGAAGAAAGAGTAGGTTCCACGCTACTCGCTAGCTCACACCCAAAACCCAGTAGCAAATACCTGTCATGTTATAAACATAACAACCACGTCAGTGGGGAGTAACTCGAAAGCTCTCCCAGCCATATTATATCATATGGAAAAATAATAGTATTATTATGTCAAAATAATTAAAATGGAAAACATTACAACGATAAAATAAAATAAGTTTTCGGAGAAAACTTAAAACATTTGCCAACCTGCAAATCAAAACCCATCGATAATAATAATATTCAAAACTGGCGTTATAGAAATTCGACCAGTGTGCACAAGGCTAGACATTCACTAGGATAATACTGGAAACTAGCTTCGAGAACTGTATACTTAACTCATAACAGAATTCAGTCTCTAACTAGGCAACTCAACTATAACAGGATTGCGTGCAGCGAAGTCCTGATGGTTTAAGTAGTGTACACCCCTCCTGGACACCAAATGTATCCAGTTCAACTGACGGCGACTAACACGATGCGATATCTAGCTTAAGGGCACAATGCACACTCTCCTGAACACAAACCATGCTCAGTTCAACAACCAATATGCCCCATAAAGACACACCAGCCTTACAGTTGATGGCAAAAACGTACATCCCAAACTATATTACTTTAACCCCACACTTATCATTATTCCATAACTCCAAAACAAAGCCATTATCGATATTCAAAAGATATAATCATTATAAATAATATGAAGATAAAAAGGAATAAACATTTTATATTAAAAGGGAAACTTTCTAAAAATATAAACTTACTAATTTTAGAAACTTACTTAAAATAGAAAGTCTTATAGAAAATGCGTAAGTTATTAAAATAAGTGAAATGTATAAAATAGCATTTCTAACGAAATTAACATTTTATTATTATTATTATTATTATTATTATTATTATTATTATTATTATTATTATTATTATTTTGCAAAAAATCATCATTTCATTCAATTGAGAAGGAAATTACATAGTTGCAAAAAAGACTATCACACTAGCTTATATCAAGCCAACATATTCAAAATCCTAGAAAACTTAGGACTATCTTTCTTACATAAGAATCTAGTTTGAGTTAAAAATTTGATGTTTGCAACAATAGACTCTACATTCGCCTCCTTAGTCGCAAAAAGTCTCTTGTTTCTCTCCTTCCAAATGTAGTAGACCGTGACCGAGATGCAAACCCTAAGCCAAACATTCTTCCAATGTTTCTTAGCTTTTCCACCTTTAGTCCACTTCACAATAGCTTTGAGATTATGACCAATACCTTGAACACCCACCCAATCAAGCACAGCCCCCCATACTGCCCTACTGACTGAACATTTGAAGAAAAGGTGAGCAGAAGTCTCAATATCCTGACAGCACAAGCAGTACCTGCTTGCAATATGAAATCCCTTTCTTTGATACTGATCAGCCGTGGGAAGCTGACTGAGCATTGCCATAGACATAATAATTCTATGGCTAGGATGAAAAATGTTGTTATTGAAGAAAGAACACCAAGGTAGCTTTACAGCACCTCTTAAGAACAGGTAGACTTTGGAAACAAGAAACTTATCACCCTTAACACAACTTTGTATCAGACTTTGAGTTGCTGCAACTGATCCACAATTATTAGACATAATATCTCTTACAGTGATGATATTCTTGATCCCAGCAGGAAAAAATTATTTGGAAACAATGCTCCAAATGTCCTCAGAATGAAAGATATAAAGCTTACACCATGAACTCCAGAGAGAGCAAGGATCATTAGAAAGAATCCATATCCATTTAGCCAAAAGAGCCACATTCCAATCCCTAACATCCTTAATGTTGAAACCCCCAGAATCCCATGGAGAACAAACATCCCTCCATTTCTTGAAAATGAGTCTGCGTTTACCATCCTGAATACCCCAAAAGAAGTCCTTGCAAATCTTGGAGATGAGCTTAACAACTCCTATAGGAAGCAACAAGCTAGAGCACCAGAAATTATCCAAGCCAAAAATTACAGAATTCAACAACTGAGCTTTACCAGCATAAGAGAGGAAATGGTTGGACCAATGACCCACAGAATGTTGAATCTTCAGGATAAGGGAGCTAAACATTTCTATACTCAATCTAGCATCCGACAGAGGAACACCCAAGTATCTAAAAGGAAATGTTCCAACTGTAAATCCAGAATGAGCTAAAATAGTAGATCTAACCTCCTCCTGCACACCCCCAAAGTAAATGCAAGTCTTATCAACATTTGGAACCAGACCAGAAAGTTTGCCAAAATCATCTAAAGCATCCTTGATAGCCATAACTGAAGGAAGATCTCCCCTGGTAAAAATCATAAGATCATCAGCAAAAATGAGATGAGTAAGCTTTAACTTTCCACACTTAGGATGATAAGAGACATTAGGCAGTTGACATAGCTTTCTAAGGTTTTTGGACAGTATCTCCATACTCATCACAAAAATGTATGGGGATAAGGGATCCCCTTGTCTAATTCCACACTTTCCTTGAAAAAAACCAGAGACCTCCCCATTCAAATTCAAAGAATACCAAGGACTGCAAACACAACCCATTATCCACTTGACAAATTGATTAGGAATACCAAAATGGGTAAGCATTTTTGATATAAATCCCCACTGTAATGAGTCAAAAGCTTTCCTTATGTCCACTTTCACCATGCACCTAGGAGTAAGAAATTTCCTATTGTAACCCTTCACTAGAGCCTGAGATAGAAGGATATTGTCAAAAATGCTTCTGCCAGAAATGAAAGCAGCTTGCTCCTTACCAATAATAGTAGGCAAAACCACCTTAAGTCTGTTAGCCAAACTTTTAGTCACAGATTTATAAAAAACAGTGCAACAAGATATAGGCCTAAACTCCTGTACAGTAGATGCATTCTTTTTTTTTAGGAATGAGAGTAATAAGGGTAGAATTAGCCTGTTTAGGCATTTTACCAGTTTTGAAAAAGCTTAGCACAGCTCTACAAAAATCTTTTCCCACAATATTCCAAGAGGCTTTAAAAAAGCCAGCTGAAAAACCATCAATACCAGGACTGCTATTCACATCCATTCCAAACACTGCATTATTATTATTATTATTATTATTATTATTATTATTATTATTATTATTATTATTATTATTATTATTATTATTATTATTATTATTATTATTATCGTCGTTATCGTAACTTTATTATATTTCTAACTTCGTTACTCAAAATATAAATAAAGTATAATAAGTCAATATATAGTATTTTATAAATAATTAGGAAATCGAGTTAAAAGTATAAATTTTCAAAAAAGAGATGTTTTAAGAAAATGATATCAAAATTAATTGAGTCGACGAATTTTATAAACTAAACGAGATTTTATAAAGCTTTCAAATTAGTTTTAGTAAATAGATTTTATCAATAAATAATATTGATTTTATTAAAACTAATCAATCTTAAACAAATGAGAAATTATTAGGGAAAATAGTCTTGACTAAAAATGTATTTAAAACAAAATCGACTACTTTCTCATTTATTAATATAAGTCGTAAAACGAAATTAATTTATTGAGCAAGCATACAAATCTCGATTATAATATAAAAATATGATTTTGAGTTAAAATTATAAATTAAGGAAATATGACGAAAATATGAAATCGTCATTATTTAGTTACTAGTGTCACGATAACAAACAAATTATTATAACGATTATAAATAATAAAATTATTAACAATTTATGAAAATGATATCGAATAGTTATAATATTAATAAAGCACACGATTTGAAATTAAACCTTTAGCAAATAATACATAGTTAATAAAAATAGAAAACTGAAAGTAAAGTATTTACTACATACTACTACTCAATCATATAATATAATACCGAGTAACGCCCTAAAGTTACCTTGAGTCGATGACTAAAACGAACATGTAATCGTCCTTGATCAGTCCAAGCTCCAAATCGTTAGTAATGTCTTTACGCTCCAAGTTGTAGAATAGTTAGACTTCTAAGCACGCTCCACCACAGATATCAAGAAGACAAAACAGAAGAATGAGACCAGCGTAATCGACACAAAATGGAAAGGAAATTGATGTGTCAACCAGAACCCCAAAGGCCGCACTTAAAAGGGTCAAATACGACAAGGTAAGGGTGGGAATTGTCACGAATGTGACGAACAAAGAATGATTACGTAGTAACATGAGTTACGCACAGAATATCAGCAACATCACACAAGAAAATCGAACTTGGTGGCACCACTACATCGATTCATAAATCCGCAACAAGGAAAAGACGAAATGACAGTAGCAACTGTGCACAATGCCGAGTAGAAAATCGAGAAAAGGACAAAAGAGAACAAAAGAACAGAGGGATAGCGAATAAGAAAAGATATCGTAAACGAGCGTAGCGTAGACAAACTGCAGTAATGACAACGTACAGAAAAGAGGGAGGAGGAGAAAAGACTACGTAGAATAGAACTTGAAAATTGACCAACACTGTAACACCCCGTATTTTTGACCATTTTAGTTATTTATAATAACGATTAATATTAATAAATAGAGTCTCGAAAAACTATTTTATATATTAATATTCAATTCTTGTGCCTTTGGAACCTTTCTATTTCACTTCATTGTTTGCAAAACTGAAATTTCTATCGTTATCGCAATCCTGCGCGATTTCCTAAAACGGTTCCTATTTTCTCATACGGACTCCGATTGAGGCGTTTCAAAAGCCTAAATTTATTTATTTTCCAATCTATACACAATTGTGATATTCAAAATTTCAAATTATAAGTTCATCATAAAAATATTGTACTGGACAGCTCCTTTGCATCGAAAATCGTTACCCGACGAATCGTTTCTCGACTTTCGATTTCCGTACTTCTTTCTTAACCATTGTGTGACCAAAAAAACTCATAAATATAATTCTAAGGCATGCCAAACCTTGACTTTGAACCCCTAGCCTCAAAATATGCCTAACTAATCAAAAGCACCATTTCTAGTATGTACTTCTTAAAGTATGGTTAGCTACTTTTGGTAATTGTCAAGTTCTTGTCCACCCTTTGCTCCTCCATCTAATGCACGACTTGTGTGCTTATAACCAGCCATTTTCTCTTCATTTACTCATCCATTCACTCACTTAAACACTCCTTCAAAGATCCATCTAAAAACCAAAGAAAATCATACAAGTTCTTTTAAGTTCTAAGGTGTTTACACCACCATATGTCAAGAGCACATACTCTTTCTTTTCCTTACCTTATACTCTTTATTTTTAAGTCTTATTCCTATTATATTTACTAAATTACTTTGTTTGTGTGTCCTTCTAACTTATTCATGAAGAGGAGCAAGAGGAAGGGGGCTTCGATCTTAGTATATTTGATTTCATAGTTGATCCGGAGAATTGCTAATAGATAACCTAACTTTTCTTCGCCCTCAAATCTCGTAGTATAGTGTTTAGACTCTAACTAACATATAAAATCATATTTAGGACTAAATCATTAGATCACCAAGTTTAAAGTTAACAATTTGTTGATTTATCACTTAACAATACATGCTATAAAATGGATTCTGTGATGTATGATGTACGTTCACGATTTTTCTGTGTAAAATATGTTTTGAATTAGCCTTAGATTCCTTCATGAAAGTTGTAGATATAAATGTCTAGAATATGATAAAAATATGAAAAGTAAGTTTTTGTGAAAATATATATTTAGTAATTATTTATTTCGTAAAATGGTACTGTATGATTTTATGTACTGTCTGGGAAAATGATATGTTTTGTGATGTTAAACGTTTTTTTTGGACTAAGAAAAATTATGTTATTTTTCCAGATGATGCCTATAATGTGTATGTCAAATTTAATATAAATCCATCATATATATTTTCATATATAAAATTTGTACAAAAAATGGGTTAGATCTGGAAAGAATATTTTATTTAAGAACATTTATAAAGTATTTTAATCTAAATTTCTGGGTATACGTTTTGTACAAGTATAGGTATCAAAAATAAAATTTTGGTTCAATTTAATGACGTTTAAGTATTTTAAATTATTTAAAAGAAAGTATTGAAAACCGTATTGTTTTCATTTTTAATTTGTTAAAAATAATAAACCTTATTATTTTTGAAATATGACTTTATATCTGAAGACCTAACTTATAAAAGTATGTAGAGTATGAAAATCAAAACTTAAAAATAACATTTGAAAAATGACTCATTTAGTATCCTTAATAATATTATCGGTTTCGTTATTACTTAAAGTTACTTTTGTAAAACTCTATGTTTTGAGAAATATGATACCTAATAAGGTTAAAAATGATTTTTATAATTATTATTGATTTATTTGGTGTTTGAAAATATTTTACTAAGTATAAATAGCCTTTAAGAGATAAGTATACTTGTACCAATACGAAACCGTATAAAACTACTAAATACGTACACTTGAACAATAAATGTACTAAATACTTTTGCCCAAAAAGTATAGAGTACTAAAAGACGAATAACCCAAAAGTACTAAGTTAAACAATGCTTAAATGTGCAAAACAACACTTAAACTTTATAATAAGCACTTAAGGACTAATTAGTGACTAAGTCAAAACTAAGGGTTGACTAGTCTATCTTGGTCAAACTTTGGCTTTTTGAGTCAACATAGACCAAGTCAATATAAAGAACCCATCTTAAATAATGTACTTAGAAATAATTGAATCTTTAATCAAATCTCAACTAATGAACGCTTCAAATAATATATCTCAAATAAAATGTTCCAAATCTCTTACATCAGTATACTAAAACTATCAGTTAAGATAAATTTTACGACGATTGATAATGTTTGTTAATCTTAAAAACGACATACTTAAATCCCATAGGAACAACCGTACTTCTAGTCGGTGTGTTACCTAAGCCGGTGATCAGACACGTTTTCACGAACGATGTTATCGACACCAATCATGGTGAAAATGAACATGTGCCCTGGCAGTACCTTCTGAGTTGTCTTCACCATTCAATGTTGTAATGACTTGTTCCGAGTCAATACACACCCCACAGACCGGTCATCCTTATGGAACCCGGTATTGTTTCATCCCTCTGGACATCAGACATGTGCCCCACGATGACCGCTAAGCTCGATATTCCAGGGACTCTGTCTTTATAAGACACCCAAATTCAGCCTACGTTTCGTGTTGGGCGCTATCTTGGTAAAGTTTAGTTTACGATGCGATAGAAGACAGCTTCGAAAGTAGACTACGACACTCGGAGTCACTGCTCATGGGAGGCCATGATGCATCTTGCCGGTGCGAGAAAAATGCTAAGAAGTAAATGGGCAGCCAGCTCTTTATGAGTTTGTCGGTAGAGTAGTAGTCGTCCAGTTGCCATTGAGGTGCTCGGTTGTGTAAAGGTTCTCTTTGCCGAGACCAAGAGTATGGATTGGGTGTGTGCGCATACATAGACAAGGGCACTGATCAGCTCTCACTCTCTATATCGGATATCTTTGGGGGCGGAATACCTTCCGACCTTTGCCTTAGCAGTGTATGAGACATGTTCGGTTTAGCGGGGCCTCTGAGTCCATGCACTTGCAGTCCTTCTTCTCCGTATGTCAGTCGACTAAACCGAGTCAATTTAGGTGTTCGACCCTATTGAGCACTAGGGGTGAGATATAAACCTCCTAGTATCGATATGATTGGCGGGATTGATGTTCCCATCCGCACTTATGGTGAGATGCAAGCCTTAGATGTGCATGAGACATTAGTAGTCACGTCCCGTGCATTATGTGAACGGAAACCATTGTTTTTAAAAGTAAATGACTACAGTTTTCTAAATCACATGTGCTAGTATGCTTTGTTACTGTTCTATACTCTTATGACTAATGATGTGATTGAAATAGTTGATAATGGGAAGTGATGTTTTGTTATATGTCTTGCTTGAATATTGATTATGATTGATATTATGTTTCATACGATATGTATTATGTATGTCTTACTTTATTTTCACATGACACTTCTATGAAGCCATGATCTATGCTTTACTGTATTATTCACATGATACTCATATGATGTATGTATTACTTTATTCTTTATAACCTACATGTCTTATATATTTAAATTGATTCGCATGTTAACTGAAATCACTTCATGTGTATCTCACATTGTATACATGTCGATTTGTAATGTGACATGTCTGCTTATCTGTTAATTAGATAACCTAAACGTTGTACTACATTGATTATTCGGAGCCGTGTTAGAAGGACAGTTAGGTTACTCCCACTAAGTGGGACATGTATATTTAAATATGCATTCAGGTTGACGGACCCTCAAGACTGGACATGGGGGCATGCTTGATTGCAAGAGATACAGTGTGGCAGATGAGAGTGTCAAACTATAAATCTTGTAACACAAATTTTGTCAGACTATTATTGTATTTAGAACTTTGTAATTCGGTTTCAGTTGTTGTATTTTAACAAACGATTCATTTATCGGTAAAAGACTCACTTGAGTCGACAGTTTTTAATTTTTACCCCTTTTTACGACTTAATTATTTCCGCCTTGTTAATTAATGTCATTAGAAGAACCGGGTTGTTACAGTTGGTATCAGAGCGACCTTGAGACCGTGTGTAATTATGTGCGATGCATATTTTTTACATCACCTATCAAGGGAACGCGCCTGGAGCTCATGACACGTGTCTAGAGTGTCTGATGTGTCTAAAACTTGTAGAACATTTAAGATCACTAAATGAGAGATTCACTAGCATAACCCTATGATCAAATAATATACTTGGGTAGAATGTCTAGATGGATAGAACTACTAAGGATTACCGTACCGTCCAATTTAGGTTTTGGCCCTTGCTTGTTTTTGCATGCTATCTGAATAGTTGTATGTACAGTGATTATCTAAGCTTAGCCAATTGGCTAGTTTTAATTACTTGTGACCAACGCGATGACCAAGATAAAGCACTTGCAACCATCGAGAGCTCAAGACTAGTAGAACACCATTGCAAGCACAAATGGATGTATCTTCCAAATTAACTCTAGTTGCAAAATCAAGTTGGACCATGTTGATGTATCAAATGAAGTTATGCAGACGAGATGTAACGTACAAGAAGATCAAGTGCAGATGTACGTAAGATAGTAGTACTCGAGTCCTATTTAGGTGTCGACTTAGACTTGACCGAGACTCTACTTTCCTATATAACTCGTACATCGGAGATCATTTGTTAGCCTTAATTATAGTCATGGAAATGAACCCTTCTTGCCCATATTCAGTTCACAGTAACACCTTACACCACATCTAATTCATTTTTCTAGTTTATCCTTATTTTCTACCTTTGCCCCACTTTCTTCATCTAACCAAGTAACGATTTGAGTTCATTTCCGAACTATCTTCAATCCTTCCGTCAAAATTCTTAAACATCACATACAAAGCTTTCCTTCATGTCTAACATCTATCCCTTCATAAATCGATGAACACCTTTTACTCTTTCATTATTATTATTATTTTTGGTTAAATTGTTCATCAATTAGACCCTACATTTGAACATATATCAGGGTGCATAGACAAAAGTCATTTAAAGCCTAACATTTGAATTATCCATGAACAAACTTCTAATCTTTTCTAAAGAAGTTTTAACCTCAACTGATTCCTTCACTTTTGTTTCTAAACTCATTTTGATTACTTCGTGAACTAGTTCTTAGGTCTGACTACTCATCCTGAGTCAAACAAGAAGTCTTTCCCTTATTTCACCTTCGTATATTATTGCTCAGCTAAACTTAGTCTGAAATATTCCTGTCTGATGGAACCTTTCATATTTACCGTTCTATCTTATTCCCTTCTCATTTCTTCAGCTTGCTTCTTATTCTTTTAGACTGCTATCAAACTGCATGTATGCTAACATCATACATATTCATCATCTTTTACCTCTACCTTGTTACTATTTCCTCTTTCCAAGTTCGTCATAACCGTTGACTATGGAGATCAACTTCAATACTCTCGGTTATTATTCTCATCAACCCAATTCAAAATTCTTAAATATTTATTCTTTCAACCCATTTTCTAAGTACATTTCTACGTCTTGAATGAACCATGGTTACAACTTATCAGAGCGCAGTGGAAGACGATGAACCCATAAACCACTCAGTATGGACATAGTTATACCAAGGATTCTCACCAGTATAATGTACTCCAATATCCTTCCAAACCAACCATACTAGGATCACCAATCTTTACCCTTTGAGTCAACCTATAATTATTGGACATAAGAACCTATTGATTTTTTTGGAATGATAAGAGGTTGGAAAAAGATGGGAACCAACAAATGTTTTTGACTGTTTATCTTGGATTCAATGATTTTGAGAATTCTTAATTTTAACCAACGATTAAGAGGTTTAGAGATCGTAACTTGAAGATACTAAAGAATAACAGAAGATTGGAAGATTTAAGGTTGTAAGCTAAGGAGAGATAAGAAAGAATGCCATTTATGGAAATCTAATTCATACATAGTGACTACTTGATGAGAACTAGTGTAGACCCCGTGCAATGCACGGTATTTATAATATAAATATCTTATAGAATATTTCATTTAAGATTTAAAATAAAAAATTCATTATTTTATATTTACTATTTATCGACTGCGTGCTTTAGATATAGGAAAATATTTTTTAAATCGCAAAACTAATCAAAATACTTAAGTAATGTCATGAAATGTATTAAATAATGTGTAATTAATGAAAATATTTTTTATGTTTTTTATATATCCTGTTTATGTCATCTCACATTTCGAGATACTCACTTCTATCTTTAACATGGCTTAAAACACATAAATATTTTTCAAAAATTGTATAATAATGAACTTTTTTAATGGTTACCACACCCCGATACATTCTCTTTGTATAAAAAAAATATTTAGTTTTTCATTAGATTTTTTTTTTGTAAATGGCCTGTCTCAGACATAAGACTTATATTATTTAATTTATGAATTTTTTTTAATACGGATTTTAATAGTATATTCCATATTTTGTACTCCTTGTACCAAAATGATCTTTCTATATGATAGTTATAATCCTCATATTTGAATAGTAAATGATAAGATCTTAGTGGTATTCGAGTGAGTATATATTTTTGTAAATAGCTCATTTCAAAATAAAAGTAAAAGTAAATAGCTCATTTCAAAAATAAAATTTTCATAGAACCATGTTTTTTTTCTATGGTTAATGACATCATATCTTAAAATTTCTCTAATTATTTTCATAATTATTTTTTGTCAATTTCTTTAACATTAATGAAAATGAATAGTTTGTGAATTCATTAGTGAAATTTTCTTTTACTTCCCGATTTAAATTAGTGTATTTTTTTAGGAAAATGTTAGTAACTGCTATTGTCTTAGAGTGGTATATAGAGTATTTCGGTGAGTTTTTGCTATAATTAGCATCTTAACGTGTGCCCAGTGGGCACACGTTAGAAAAACCGTTTTACTATATATTAGGCTTTGTATGAACAATCGGTATATATTCCGTTTTTATATAGTTACTAAATTTATATCGATGTTAAGAATATGATCTTCGAATATGATAAGAAAGATATACAATAACAATCATAACTATTTTATATTCCACGTAAAATTTTGTATGGGATAGTGCAATCTCCTATTAACAAAAAATAGTGCAACTATTTGGTTAAAAACGGAATATACATTACGTTTATACTTTTAAAAAAAATTGACGTTACATTCCTTATTAAATTTTGCATGTCATATGTAAAACACGTGATTTTCCTAATCAATGTAATCAATCAAATTTTCTTAATTACATAATTTTGTGGTGTATAGTTTTATGTGTGATTTAGTGATATTTTAATCAGTAAGATGTTTGTAGTTGGAAAGAAGAATGGTGAGTGGGTGACATACATAAGGTTAACAGTTCAATTTGCACATTGCGCATTTGATCTATTTTTTAATTTTTGTTAGTGGATATCTTTAGACGGAAAAAATGTTAGTAAGAGTTAATCTCTTAGTGGTAAGAGGATTTATGGCACGGTACATATATTTCGGAGAATAAATATTTGCATATTCTAATCAATCAACCAATCATAAAAATCTACTAATCAACGGTATAATTGTATAAAAATTTGCATATTCTAATCAATCAGCCAATCAATTATATTCTAATCAATCAATCAATTAAATTTTCTACAAATATTCCTTCTCGAATATGATCAGAAAGATATACAATTATAATCATAACTATTTTATATTCTATGTAAAATATTGTACGGGATAGAGCAATCTCCTATTAACAAAAATAATGCAACTATTTTGTTAAAATGGAATACAATATGTTTATACTTTTTAAAAAAAAATTGATCATACATTCCATATTAAATATTGTATGTGATATATTCCATTTAGAGCATGTGATTTTCGTAATAAATGTAATCAATCAGATTTCCTTAATTACATAATTTCTGTGGTGTATGGCTATATATGTGATATAGTGATATTTAAATCAGTAAGATGTTAGAGTGTAGTTGGAGAGGAGAAGGGTCACACACATGAGGTCAAGTGTTCGATTTGCACCTAGCTCATTTGGTCTATTTTTTTTATTTTTGTTGTAGATAGCTTTAGGCGGGAAAATATATGAGTTGTGTTATTTGGTTAGTGGAAAGGGGGAATTAAGTCATACTGATTTTTGTGGAATTTAGAACCCTTGTATTTCAATGTTTTTGCGGATTATGTTAGCCAACAGACGAGTTTTGTAGATGAGTAACTATTACTAATAACAAGAGAGTATTGACCTTTATGAAAAGATATCAGGGAAAGGAACTAGTAAAGAGTACTAAGTGTAGACACCCGCATTTTGACTGCCAGGTGTCTATGGCAGTTTCCAAAAAAACACCCGATGATGATCGAATGCTAACGTGTTTCTACGCGCTCGGATACGGGCTCAAAACCATTAGTTGCTGGCTTAAGCACTTATGGAGTACAAATCTCACAAAACCAACCTCAAATCCAGGCCCAGTGGATAATTCCGAGTCAAACAAGACTAATTTGGGCCAAAAACGACACCGGAATAAAAACCGACTTTTAGCGATTAGGTCAACCCCGGTCAAAGTCGTTTCCGAGACACACAAAACAGCCCCTCACATCATCAAAAGTCCAAGTCAAACACAAAACCCATCAAACATCCAAAGTCAAGGTCCAAAAGACTGACCTGCGCGACCTAGCTGGGCCACTCGATCGAGTGACCCACCCACTCGATCGAGTGGGCCTGTTTCGAGCCCGACTGCAGGCTTAATGGGCCACTCGACCGAGTTAGCCACCTACTCGGTCGAGTAACCCTAAACCGGGTGCCCTAGCTTTTGCCTATATAAGCAACCACCCATGCACACATCTTAAACAACTTTTACAACCCTAATCTCTACACACTCTTAAGCAATCCTACACACACGGCAACCCTAAGCAAACCCTAAGCAATTCTACACTAGCAAACCCTAAACCTAGTTTTAGGAATCGAACCCGAGCCACCATAACTCAACCTTCATACACCTCGAAACTCTTGTGTTAAAGCCACGATTACGAGTCCGGTCCGAGACAAGAACATGTAGGTTGAGGGTGTCAAAACCCTTTCTCTTCTCCTTCTCTTCTCGTCGTCTTTTTTTTTTTTCGTGTCCTTAATTAGTTTCGTTCTTTTTTTATTATTATTTATTTGTTCATCGCATCATAATATCGATAATATAATTAGTACAAAAACGTTAAAATACTCATTGATTTGTGTCGAATGTGAGTGATGGTGGGATAAGGAAAACCGAACATACAAGTGTACTGCACACGCGTTGACGGTCGCTTATCCCATCACCCGATCATATGATTATTGAAATAAGTTAACTTAAACGATAATCCATTTTATTTCGTTTTCATCAATATTCGAGCCGCATATTTACGTCAATTTTCAAAACAAGTATTCTATTTAATAAGGGTCGATCCGTTAGATTCGATACCAATTCTCTAATTGGATGCCGAATCTAGCGATCTTGTCACATAAATTAATTAACGCGATTTATCCATATCGCGATAATTAATTTAAGACGACTAAAATTAATTTATTTTCTTTTATTTTCATTCAAGTATTCCATATCGATTCGATAATCGAATATGGGATACTACAAGTATTCAAAATTAGAATCGAATATAAATCCCGCAATATTTATATTCGATTCAACAAAATCGACAATTTATAAAATCCGAGTCGAACATAAATTGTGCAATATTTATGTCCGATTTGGTAGAATCGTCGAATTATCAAAAATCAAATGCAATTTCAAAATCAATACAATTTGCAAACGAATTACAATTCGTACAGGGGGCACTCGACCGAGTGCCTAGCCCACTCGGTCGAGTGGCACCCCAAAATCAGGTCAGAATGTCTATTATGACTCCCACTCGATCGAGTCTCACAGTGACTCGGTCGAGTGGCTATGTACTCGACCGAGTTGGTCAATAACTCGGCCGAGTATGGTCTAAAACGCAAAACAGAAACCCTTTTTACGGTCCACCCGATCGAGTCCATCGACCACTCGATCGAGTGGCCTCATCACGACCAAAGCTACGAGTCGTACATTCTTCTATTTTCTAAATTCGATAGTATTTTACGACTTAGGTGAACACGTGCTTAATCAATCATGTGTATTTACTATCTTTTTAAACCATGCATCATCTTGTTTATCATTCAATTCAATTCAATATTTGCACAAATCGTTATTATTCGTTATATCGTTACTAACAGTTTGTTTGTTTCTTTTGTCAAATTTGCTTGTTTATTTTATTTAACTGAAATGAACCCGCATGCTAAAATTCCACTTTGACGTAGAATTAATTGCATTAAATTGACTTAGAAACCCTTTTCAATTCTTCACATGCATAGGGAAAACAACGTTTGCATAGGCATTTTTTTCCCGTTTTACTAACACGCGTATTAGAAAGTCACTCGAGATCTTAGTAGAGACCGCTAAGTGTGGGCGGGGTTGGGTGTCCTTTGTGGGCTTCCCAACACGTACCCTCACCGCTTACTCAGAACCTCGGTTTCCGGATGCCCGAAACCGTTGGCGCACGAGAGTCATTCAATACACGATATCCGATAATGGCGGTATCGGTATCGCAATGGAAAGGGACGAGCCCAATAAATTCTGACATCGGAAATGGGCAGTATTTTGTATACGGCCCACTACGACATAGAGTGGGTTCGAATGGTTCCGAATAACCACAAAATTCGGTGGCGACTCCACATAGACCTAAATTTCAATTCGATCCATTCTCATATGGAGAATCATTCGCCTACCCAAACCCGCGCGTGGCCGCTTCGGAGTGGACCTATGTCATGTCCACAATTTGGCGACTCCGCTGGGGATTAACTGATGTGTGACTTACCATCGGCATCCTCAGGTTGAAACTCGAATAGAAATCGTTTGACGAATACAATACGCGTTTTAGTTTTACGGTTCATGCATAACCCATATTTTCCCGGGCCGGTACTCGCGACCGACGTCCCACTATACCGTTGATGTACTCCAATATGGATATGTCAAAAGGTGTCCATAGTCGATTCGAGTGGGTTTCGCGGCATGTTCTAAGATCAACTCGACTTAGGAAGTCCGTCCCGATCAACGTCTAGACTATGTACACTGGTATAGACCCCTTATAGACCGACCAAGACTTAGTGTAAAGCATTCATGGCGTCGTTATAATGCTTGACTACGTGCTACTTGGTTTCCGTGTCGTTTTCAAAAACCGTCATTTCAAAAATGCATCTTTTCAAAAATATTCAACTTTCAAAAACTCGGAAAGCTGCCGAAATTTAGGACTTATGATTTGACTCAGAACAAGCCTATTTTCTAGCCGGCATGTCGCCCATTTCGAAATTCGAACTTCCGATCCACCATTCGATTTTCGAATTTTCAAAATCTCAATTTCACTCTTCAAATCTTCGATATGCCATTCTCGATTTTCAAATCTCCGAGATGCCGTTTTCGATTTTCAAATCTTCCGGATCTCATCTTCAATTTTCAAATCGTCGGAAATTCTTTTTTTCGACATTCAAAATTTCAATTTTCAAGATATCCAATTTCAAAACCCGAGACACATACCGAATTTAGGACTTATGATTTTACTCAAAATAGCCTATTTTCTAGACGGTATGCTGCCCAATTCAAAACTTGAAAATACTTTCGAACTTTCGAAACCGAGGCCCGATGCACTTTCCGATTTTCTCGAGAAATCGGGCCTCTCCACCGAGTTATCTCGGAATTTTCAAAACAATCAATTTTCAAAACCTTCTTCTCCTTAGGACTTCCCATATTTTGCAGTGTCGAGTCGTGTCTTAACTCTTAAGTTGTCAAGGTCTTTAGCGTCGAAACTCCGTCGATCTTACATCACGAGTTTCTTCCCTATCCCAGTCCGCCTTATTAGACTAAGGCAAGGCCCACCTACGTAGGACATTCTCCTACAAAGGAAGGCCCGTCTACACACTCGAGTCTAAAAGTCCGAGAATGTCTCACGTGGACCTTCCTTCGGACAGGACTCGGCCCACATAGCCGAATCCTAAGGAAGGCCCCCCTTTCACAAGTCACCCGTCTAGGTGTCTTTTTCGAGTCAACCTTTTACAAGGCATAGCCCTATAACAAAAGGCTCACGGTCCTTACGTCTAAGGGTCACTCGTCCCACACTCGAGTCTTAACAAAATTATCGATCCCGCTTGGGGGCTACCCCTTAGCAGGGCGATCAATCACGGTTGCTCTAAGGGTCATGTCTTACACGTGTTTCACATAACCCACCTTTGAGTCATTTAGATGCCACACCATCTGAGTCCTTAGTCTCACTTGGGGGCTATTCGCCGACGGAGCGATTAATCACAGTCACTCTGAGAATCGCACCCTAAACATTTGTCTTAGGGGAGTCTAACCCGAGTCAAACTGGAGTCGTCTCTCCTCCTGCGCTATTTCCTATGCCTTGGTGAGTTTGAGTTCCGAAGCAACTTTTCTGATTACGCGGTATTCTTACAGACAGGCCACCCGTAACTAGATACCAACGCAAGATGGACGAATTGAAAGATGTTCTGACCAAGATCGAGGCTCAACTGACTACCATCCAAGCTAACCAAGCAACCTTAGCCACCCGCCTGAGCGCCGTAGAGAAGACGGCCCCTGTTGAAGGATCTGAGCCCACTGGGCCCATAGCTGAACTAATCAGCGTTGTTCGCAGGCTCGAAGAACAGGTTCATCTGTCGACGAACAATTCGATCCACACTGAAAATGCTCGTTCCTACTCACCTTTGAATGACAAGCTACCTGCTAACCTCAACCTTACAGAAATTCCAATGTTTGAGGGTACCGAAGACCCGGTCCATCACATCCGAGCTTTCAAAGATTTCATGGCGGTCAAAGGGGTAAAGTCCACCATGTTTAAGCACTTTTTCCCTTCCTCCCTCGAGAAGCACCCCAAAGCATGGTACTACAGGCTCGATTCCAAGAAATACCCGACTTGGGATGATGTGGCGACTGAATTCGCTCGGAATTATGCTGAAAATACCGAGATCCAGACTACAATGCGTACTCTGGAAGTGATGGCCCAAGATCCCAGAGAAGGGTTCACCAAATATCTCCAAAGATGGCGGGCCGAAAGTTTGAAGCTGGTTGATAAGCCCAGCGAGAAAGTGCTAGTGGAGGCATTCATCAACAACCTCCTACCTTCCTACCGCGTCCATCTTAGGTATGCCGGCATTTCAAACTTTGCGGTGCTTACCGAAATGGGCATTAGGATTGAAGACGATCTTCGACATAATGAAGATCTGGGTGAAGCTTCTACTGAAGGCTATACTGGACATCAACTCGAGTCCTTAGAAGCCGACGACTAATGAGAACATCATTCGAGAGCCCGGATTTGATTTGAGTCCGAGTCTGAGTCCGAGTCTAGGATGTACTATTTCTTTCGAAGTCAAAGTCAAAGTCAAAGTCAAAGTCAATTGTATTCTGTCCTCCTTTTCAAATTTCAATAAAATCAGCTTTCAATATTCTTTCTCATATATACTTTCCTTATGTGTTTCCGAGAACATGATGAACGTCGTCATACACTGTGAGCACATGCACGTGACTATTATAGGCACACCTATAATGACTGCAGGAAACCGAGCCCGTGTTTTTTCCTTTTACCTATTCCATGTCTGGTATAGAAAAGCCACATAACTACCCTTAGCAGGAGCATATCGAATCCTATGGCAAATCTGGGTAGTCTCCTAGTTTGGGTCCAAGACGGGAGGCAAGCACATTTCCCACAACAAACACCCATCCGATAAGACCAACCAACCCCTACCCTTGGTGTTAGTCCAACCAACATTCAAAAAATCCATGACCAGGGCTGAGAGGTCAACCAACATTCAAAAACCCCATGACCGGGGCTGAGAGGTCAACCGAAATTCAAAAAACCCATGACCAGGGCTGAGAGGTCAACCAAAATTCAAAAAACCCATGACCGGGGCTGAGAGGTCAACCAGCAAAAATTCAAAAAACCCATGACCGGGGCTAAGAGGTCAAAAAAAAAATCAAATACCCATGATCGTGGTCAACGGTCAACTCAAGTGAAAATCCTTTGACCGGGGTACGGTCAAATTCAAAATTATCAATATCATCCAATAGGGGAGTAATAATCAAGCTGGCTAGCTAACACCAAACTCAGCCTTCCCACATTACAACCCTCAAGACCTCCTCGAGACCTAGGCTAGAAACAACCCGGAATTTTGAGGATTCAAGCTCCATAGGATACCCCTAACCATTAGGGCCAGACATGGAAACCAGATCCCGCATTATCAAACCAGCCCAATCGAAGTTCGAGCCATCATCACTCGACTTCCCCCTTTCCTACCACATTACAATACCTTACCCTCGAAGCCTCAGCTCCACAAAATCGAGCTCCAGATTCGAATCATCAAAGCCACTTACATCCTAGCCCCACATTTCCAAAAACATACAACCCAGTTACCAACCCCGAACACGGGAACTCAACCTTCGGTCGGCATAGAACATGCCCAAATAGTTCACACCACCTCTGGGGGCTACCTCGAAGAACGCTCACAGTCACAGGATCAACAACCTAACCATTCTAGCCCTTTGATCAGGACATCAATGGGAATGCACCTGGCCTACACCATCGCTATGGCTAGTTACACACAAAGTCCTATTAGACTAGGCACCATAATATATCTTTCAATCCACTGAACTACGGCATGGTTTGATTTCACTACACGTGAATACGTAGGCAGCCTTTCAACAGAGGCAAGACCACCCACTTTGACACACATTCAAAAAGCACTATCATTCCGGTCACGACACTGTCATGTTCTCAGCAGCAAGCTTTGTCGTCCTGGGGGCTTCTCTTAGACAGAGGTTCTCCTTCCACTCACATAATCCAAATACTTTCAAACTCTAGCCTCCTTCCTACAGTGTGTCCTAGTACTCGGCTCAGTCGAAGACGAGAATCTGTCGGGACTCGAAGCAATACCCATTTTGGACTGTACCCTAAAATCAGAAATCCAGAAGGGCACCAGACTAAAACAGTCTCATTACAGACTACTGCAGTCCCCCTATGATAGATCGTTCTCATGTAGCCACCCGCCTAGACTACAATATAGCGCAACTCAAGAGCCTTGTTAGGTGGCCCACCCCCTACCGAGTCACGGTCCAACCCCTCGAGAGTCCAGTCGTGTCTGTCAACTCGTCCGGTCACGTCCAGAGTCGATCTGTCGATAGGCCTCTCTCTTCAAATTCCACTTTGAAATTTGTAAAACTTAGCCATTTAAGAAAATCCTTTTCGACAAGGTCAAATTTCGGTCTATTTAAACTGCAAATTTCTTTTCTACCCCTTCCCATTTTGAAAACCTAGCCCGTGAGTTGCTTTCAAGATTTCAATTTCAAAAAAATTCAAAAATCTCAAAATTCCAAAATTTCAAAAATTCAAAAATTTTCAAAAATTCAAAAGGTCAATTTCCCCAGCACGAGTCATTCTACTACCTACGTGTTGCATGCATTTTATGTGACTTATACAGGTACGACTCAAACAGGGACGTGCAACCCTCTAAATCTCCCCAGCAGAAGCCCGAGGCGGCATTTTCCCCGGAATAGCACGGGATGGGCCCACACATAGGCACACCCAGGACTTATGCGACAAGTCCGATTCCCCACGGAGGTATTATCAGCAGCTCAGGTATGACTCCTATCTTATGGCTGGCGAGCCCTTCACGCAAGTCTAATGGACTATAAACGACCCGATTGAAAGTCTACCAGGTCTTAACGGGCTTGATAGCTACTCTGACTTTCGCCCTGTCCAAGCCTCAGTCAGAGTGGGGGCTCTGTAGACACCCGCATTTTGACTGCCAGGTGTCTATGGCAGTTTTCAAAAAAACACCTGATGATGATCGGACGCTAACGTGTTTCTACGCGCTCGGATACGGGCTCAAAATCATTAGTTGTTGGCTTAAGCATTTATGGAGTACAAATCTCACAAAACCAACCTCAAATCCAGGCCCAGTGGATCATTTCGTGTCAAACAAGACTAATTTGGGCCAAAACCGACACCAGAATAAAAACCGACACTTAGCGATTGGGTCAACCCTGGTCAAAGTCGTTTCCGAGACACACAAAACAGCCCCTCACATCATCAAAAGTCCAAGTCAAACACAAAACCCATCAAACATCCAAAGTCAAGGCCTAAAAGACTGACCTGCGCGACCCAGTTGGGCCACTTGATCGAGTGACCCACCCACTAGATCGAGTGGGCCTCTTTCGAGCCCGACTGCAGGCTTAACGGGCCACTCGACCGAGTTAGCCACCTACTCGGTCGAGTAACCCTAAACCGGGTGCCCTAGATTTGCCTATATAAGCAACCACCCATGCACACATCTTAAACAACTTTTACAACCCAAAAGACTTTACAACCCTAATCTCTACACACTCTTAAGCAATCCTACACACACGGCAACCCTAAGCAAACCCTAAGCAATTCTACACTATCAAACCCTAAACCTAGTTTTAGGAATCGAACCCGAGCCACCATAACTCAACCTTCATACACCTCGAAACTCTTGTGTTAAAGCCACGATTACGAGTCCGGTCCGAGACAAGAACATGTAGGTTGAGGATGTCAAAACCCTTTCTCTTCTCCTTCTCTTCTCGTCGTCTTCTTTTTTTTTTCGTGTCCTTAATTAGTTTCGTTCTTTTTTTATTATTATTTTGTTCATCGCATCATAATATCGTAATATAATTAGTACAAAAACATTAAAATACTCATTGATTTGTGTCGAATGTGAGTGATGGTGGGATAAGGAAAACCGAACATACAAGTGTACTGCACACGCGTTGACGGTCGCTTATCCCATCACCCCGATCGCTTGATTATTGAAATAAGTTAACTTAAACGATAATCCGTTTTATTTCGTTTTCATCAATATTCAAGCCGCATATTTACGTCAATTTTCAAAACAAGTATTCTATTTAATAAGGGTCGATCCGTTAGATTCGATACCAATTCTCTAATTGGATGCCGAATTTAGCGATCTAGTCACATAAATTAATTAACGCGATTTATCCATATCGCGATAATTAATTTAAGACGACTAAAATTAATTTATTTTCTTTTATTTTCACTCTAGTATTCCATATCGATTCGATAATCGAATATGGGATACTACGAGTATTCAAAATTAGAATCGAATATAAATCCCGCAATATTTATATTCGATTCAACAAAATCGACAATTTATAAAATCCGAGCCGAACATAAATTGTGCAATATTTATGTTCGATTTGGTAGAATCGTTGAATTATCAAAAATCAAATGCAATTTCAAAATCAATACAATTTGTAAACGAATTACAATTCGTACAGGGGGCACTCGACCGAGTGCCTAGCCCACTCGGTCGAGTGGCACCCCAAAATCAGGTCAGAATGTCTATTATGACCATCACTCGATCGAGTCTCACAGTGACTCGGTCGAGTGGCTATGTACTGTTTTGGTTCTATTTCCTTGTGGAATCGGTCCTTGGGAGCGATTTATGGGCTTCTTATGCTTCCTTTAGTTCGTTTCAGGTTCCCGAGACCGATTTGGAAGAGTTGGAGCGATTCCGACTCTATACATGCACATTTTAGAGCCAACGAGATAAAGGAACGATGACTCGAGGCCTTGGAATCGACCCCGAGACCTTGGGACCCAAACCCGAGCCTCCGAGACCCGATCCCGAGTCCCGAGAGTTGACGAGAAACCCATGAGAGGCAAGGAGGGACCAAAGAGCTCATAAGGGAGGCCTACAAGACCCATCCCGTTGGCCTCATCCCGTTCGGGATGGGGTGCGCTTTGAAGAGGGTTGCTGTGGGCCCGTCCCGGTCGGGACCAACCCGTCCCGGTCGGAACCAACCCGTCCCGGTCGGGATGACAGGGCCGTCCCGGTCGGGATGATCCCGTCCCGGTCGGGACGCTACAGAGGCTGCGCGACTTCTTTTATTTCATTCTCCTTCATTCTTGTATCCACATATATACTCCCTTCTTGTATTAGTAACATATATTATGATAGTTTAGCATTTCTTAAGCCTCTCTACAACCCAAAAACCCTAGATTTACTTTCACTCATTAGTTTTAATCTTCCTTTAATCTTAGTTAATCTTTAGTTAATCCATTGTAATTAGTTCTTGTATTAAGAGGATACTTGAAGAATTCTCCAAGCTTGACAACCTTGGGTTTTATTTGGGTTCTTATTTATACAAGATTGCATCTTTTCATCTTCCTAGTGTTGGTATAATCATCCCTACTCTTAATCTTGTTTATTTAATCTTGTTTGAATCTTTTCATATAGTTATTGTTATTGTTCATTATGGATGTTTGGATATTCATGTTGTTTTCTCTTATTGTAGTTAGTTTGTTCATGATAATGAGTGAGTAGTCTTCTTTGTGGGGTTAGTAGGGGGATTAGGGGTAGATTATGGATGCTTAGGGTTGATTAAGGGAAAAGGGTGAATCTTTGTTGTTAGTCACATTGTGGGCACTCTCTGTGTTTGTTGATGCTTGTATGAGTTGTAGTGGCCATGCTTCCCATACTTGTGCTCATCTTCTCATTATTTGTCTATGATGCGGAAATTTTGAGAATAGTTTAGTCGCGAGAGCGCGGACTAGGGTCTAAGTTGCGAGAGCCCGGACCCACCTTGACATCGGTCTAAGTTGCGAGAGCCCGGACCGACTCTAGTAACTAGGAGACACCTATACCCTTGATCACCCCAATTACCCTTCTACTCTTATGAACCCGACCTACCCCACTTTCTTCCATATTTGAGTTCATCTTTCTAGTTAGTCATCGCTCTTCTAGTTTATTTATTAGTTCGATCATTAGTTTAGTCATACTTCTCCTCCGCCATAGTTTTCCATTTATCGTCTCTTTGTGTTTGTTTGGTAGCATAGTCTCGTTCTAGGCCAACATATTCTAAGCCTTGATATACCGTCCTCGTGGATACGATCCCGACTTGCCCTATCTACCCACTAGGTGTAATCGGTAGTTTATTGACGGTTAGGGACGTGACGAATCCCTACGATCAATTTGGCGCCGTTGCCGGGGATTCGACCCGACTTGCCCTATCTACCGTAGGAATAGCCGGTTATATTATTGACGGTTGGGATTCCACGAAAAATCCCTACCATTAATTTGGCGCCGTTGCCGGGGACGGTGCTAGTTTGGACTTTGTTTTACTATTTGCTTGACTTAGTCTTTGTGTTGTGTTTTTCTTTTTTTTTTCTTTTTGTTACTTTGCTTCTTGTGTGTGTGTGGTTTATTTCTCTCTTGTCTAGTGCCCAAAAAGCACTAGGCTTCTCACGTTTGTTCTTAGTCTATAGTTTGTGCTTAGAGGTGGTGATTATCTTCTTCTTGCAACTCAGAGCCGCTTAAACGGACGGTTGCTAGAATGAGTGGTTTCCAACCGGGTATGAGCTACGATTTTCGAGCGAGCATGGGGTTTGATCTAAACTCCACACACTCGGGAGCCGATATGAGCTACCCTTCTTCTTCTTTGAACCAAAGCTATGACATGACGTCCCCTTACCATAATCAAGCTTCTTGGGGGTAATCAAGACGGGTATGGTCTTCAAGGTTATGAAAACGGCTACCAACAGATGAATGACTATCAATCCTACGATCATGGTGACTATTACTCGAGTTATGATTGTGAGCCCACCATGCTCAATCAAGATTCACCTTATGGAAGCCAATATTCCCAATACCCACCATATTACCCTCCATCCCAACCACAATATGAACCCCATGACCCACAATACTACCAATCACCCCAACCTTGCTACCAACAATATGATGCCCCACCCCTTGGGCATTATCAAGATTATCAAGGAACTTTACAAGACCCCAATGACCACCAAATGCCGAGCTTGGAGTTTCATCAATCGATGCTTCAAATGCAAAGGAGCATCCAAGAAACGGCCATTCATTTGCGAAAAGAACAAGAGGAATTAATGGCCCAAATTCGAAGGGGAAACGAGGCGAGGAATGCTCATTTAAATGCATTATCGGTTCAAACCGTAATGTCTTTATCCCGAGCATCACATTTAGATGAAGGATGCCCACTTGAGAGAGAGGAGCAACCTAATTACGAAGCCGCCGATGTAGTTCCCTTTGATAGAGAGATTTGCTTTGAAGAACCTCAATCGTCTGCCCAAAAAGAGACGAATGAGGAGATGACCCTTGGTGAAGGCAACATTGGTGAGGAATTGGAGGAGGATGGTGAGTTGGATGATTTGGTAGAGTTTGTGAAGTTGTTGGGTGAAATTGATAGCCTTGAGTTGCCCTTGTACGATAATGTGGATAAGCATCAAGAGCCCCTTGTAAGTGAACCAAGCAATGGTTTGGAAGAGATTGAAACCGCCGGTAGAAGTTTCGATCCTCTCCTCCATGATGATGCGGGGACAAGTGATGAAGATGGGGAACCACAACTTGAGGAAAGTGTGGGGGTGTGCAACGAGGAAGTGAGGCCAAAACCGCTTTTTGTGCCTTGTTTCTTGGAGATGAAGCTTGATTGTGATTGGAGGCAATGCTTAGGGAGGAAGAGGTCGGTGAAGCTCGTAGGATGGATAGACCCCGGCGACAACGTGCAAGATGATGATGTCGGGTCTTGGGATTCCTACTTCTTGCCTCCTCCTTGGAGGCCGTGGAGGTTGGCTAGGCTCGAGCGCTTCTTGGGCCTTCACTATGATGTTGGTAGCGCGTTCGACTTGCTCCTCCATGCCCTTGAGGGCTACGGTTGAAGGAGAGTCCACCATCCTAGGTTTGACGGAGTTCCTAAAGAACCGTCATGTTGTATATTCCCCTCTCCTCTTCTTTAGAGTACTTGTGTTTGTTTGGTAATTTAGTCTCGTTTTAGGCCGACCTAGTCTAAACTTTACAATACCGTCCTCGTGGATACGATCCAGACTTACCCTAGCTACCCACTAGGTGTAATCGGTAGTTTATTGACGGTTAGGGACGTGACGAATCCCTTACCATCAATTTGGCGCCGTTGCCGGGGATTCGACCCGACTTGCCCTATCTACCGTAGGAATAGCCGGTTATATTACTGATGGTTGGGATTCCACGACAAATCCTCTCACTCCACATTCACCGAGGATGTCTTGCCGGGGACGGTGCATTGTTTAGACTTAGTTTGCTTATTTCTAGACTTAGTTACCCTTCTTTGTGTTCTCCCATCTTCTCTTGTGAATATTTTCTAGTTTTTCTTCTTTTCTTAGCTTTCTTTTCTCTTTGTCTCTAGTTGTGCTTGTTTATTGTCGTTGCCTAGTGCCCATAAAGCACTAGGTGTTCTCACGTTTGTTCTAGTGTTTAGTGTATGCCTAGGAGGGGAGGCGACTTCTATCTCTTTAATCCAGAGCCGGAGAGACTCTTTCGAGCCTTTCGCCAACGGACGATTAATCGGGTTAGGATCTCTCAACCAAGTGCAAGCAATACTCATCAAGGGCAAGCTCAAGGAGCCGACTTTAGCGAGTCACATCGAGAGACGGCCGAAGGGAGTTTCATTAACCCTTTTGGTGATTCTTCTTCTCCTAGTTCCCCCTCTTCATCTACATCAACACCGTCTACACCACCATCCTCTCCCTTATATCCAATCATGCCTAAGTTTTCTTCTCACTCAACCTTCACGGAAGACGTTTTGCCGGGTCCATCCACTTTACCGGAGGCATATACCGGGAATTTTGTGGCGAAAACGCAATTTATCCAATTGGTCGAGAGAAGTCAATTTAGTAGGTTACCAACCGAAGATCCTCATCAACACATGGAAACCTTTTCGGATTATTGTGACGCTATTTCGCAAACGGGAATAACTCAAGACCAAATTCGGTAGGTATTATTTCCTTTCTCTCTTATTGGTAAGGCGAAGCAATGGTTCAAGGGGTTGGACAAAGCAAGACTTGGCATTGATACTTGGAAGAAGCTAGCCTTAGCCTTCTACCAACAATTCTATCCCCCGGAGAAGACAAATCTATTGAGAGCCTCTATCACGGGTTTCCAACAACGAGATGATGAAAGCCTCTATGAATCGTGGGAAAGATGCAAAGCCTTGATCCGTTCTTGTCCACACCATGGTTTATCACAATGGTTCCTCGTACAACAATTTTGGAACGGGTTATATGAAGACTCGAGGGCCATACTCAACATGGGATCTAACGGTAGGTTTACCGAAGTGGAGGATGACCAAACTTGGTCAAGGATTGAAGAGATGGCGGTTCACAATTCCCAATACTCTAGGCCTAGGAAGGCAAATCGAGGAGGTAGGCACGACGTAGATGCCATTACACAATTGAGCATTGATCTTGGGGCTCAACTAAGAACTCACATGGAGACCATTGACAAGAAGCTCCAAAGCCAACTCAACCAAGTTCAAAGCTCTAGTTCCTCCAACCAACACTCGATTCATGATGTTAATGCTTTGGGAGTTGTATCCCCTACTCCTTACTTTGGGATGTGCGATACTTGTGGGATAGTTGGTCATGTCCTATGCATTCTCGGGGAAGTATTAAGCAAGTGAACGCCTTTCAAGCGTTCAAGCAAGGTGCCTCCTACTCCAAACAATACCAAGCTTCCAATCAAGTCCCTCAACAACAAGCCATGCAACCTCGTCCCTATGTTCCACCTCCCTTATGGGACAACAATGAAGGTTACCAAGGTTATATGGGTAACCCAAGACCCTTCAACAATTTCAAGCAAAATAACCAAGGCAACTTCAACAACAAGCAAGGGTTCCAACAAGGGAACTTCAATCAAGGTGGTTTCCAAGGAAACCAAAATTTTCATGGTATCAAAACCACAACCATGGCAACAATCAAGGCCATCATCAAGGCAACTTTCATGGGTTCCAAGGGAACCATCATCAACAACAAGGAAATTCTCATGGGTTCCAAGGGAACCGTCAACAACAAGCTACACAAGGTAATCAACAACAAAGCAAGCCTAGGAGCCGGTCTCCTACTCATGATTATGGCATTCCTCTCGCCATCACCGACACTCCACATAATCCATCATCCCCACCTCGGGATTTTGACATTCAAAAGACTTTGATGGAAATACAAAGGAGCCATCAAGATATGCAACAAAGTCAAATGGACATGTCAAGAAACCATCATGAGCTCTTCACTTATATTCAAGGGGAAAACGCGACGAGAGATGCCCGTATGAAGATACTTGAGACTCAAGTATCTCAACTCGCTTCGGGAACCTCCTCAAGGCAAAAGGGGCAATTAGCTTCTCAAGGTGAAACACCGACATTTGAGCATGTAAATGCTATCACCACAAGAAGAGGTACATCCTATGACCCCCCTCCATATCCTAGTGAGCAAGAGCCAATGCAAGAACCGACAATGGAAATGGCATCTCCAACTCAAGAAGAATCAAGCTTTGATAATCCAATTGAGGAGAAAGTTTTATGGGAAATTGAAAAACCCTAAGAAGACAACCCTCCCCCACTTCAAGAGAAAAACAAGGGTAAAGGGAAAGTGTCAAGTGAGGAGTCCACCCACATTGAGCAAAACAAGGTTCAAATCAAGTTGCCTTTCCCATCAAGGCAAATGAAGACTAAGGTGGACACTCACTATGATAAGTTCCTTAACATCGTGAAGAAATTGGATGTTAGCGTCCCGTTTACCGAACTACTTACCCAAATCCCGGCGTATGGAAGATTTATGAGAGAAATCTTAGCTAGGAAGAGATCCGTCGACAAGGAAGAGACCGTAGCGTTCACGAGGGTGGTGAGCAAGCTTATTCAAGGTTCCACGCTTCCGAAGTTGAAGGATCCGGGTAGTTTTTCGATCCCTTGCACCATAGGCAACTTCTTGATCAAGAATGCGTTATGTGACTTGGGCGCGAGTGTGAGCATCATTCCGTATTCTATTTGTTGCCGACTCGGGATGAAGGAGTTGAAATGCACGTCCATCACACTCCAAATGGCCGATAAATCTCTTAACCGACCATTGGGAATGCTAGAGGATGTGCCAGTGCGAATAGGGAAATTCTTCATTCCGGTCGACTTCATTGTGCTCGATATGCCGGAGGATACAAACACTCCCATTATTCTTGGGCGCCCATTTCTACACACCGCTGGTGCCATGATCGATGTGAAGAACGGTAGGATCACATTTGGGTTAGGCGAGGAAAAGATAGTGTTCGACCTCCAAGGCAACACTTCGCCTACCAGGATGAATCATGCAATATGATCCAAGCCAAGAAAGACATCGATCTAGGGGGTGAACCGGGAAAAAGCTTGAAGAAGTACTCTTATGTACTTGAGGATGATGACTCCGATTTGGAGGAAGATGAGTGCCCAAATCATGGGCTTGATGACAAGTTGAAAAGCAAGGAGAAGGATGAGCCTCCCTTGGAGCCACATGAGGACCGGTGGACGCTTGGGTATATCCCGAAAGACCAAAAGTACAAGTTCAAGCCGTTGAACTTGGAAGATCGGGATGCCCCGGGAACGTCAAGGCAAGGCCATGAAGAGCCTTGGTATGTGGTCGATTATATCTCGAGCTTGATTGAAGACTTCTCTAGGGCCTTCGACTTGTTCCTACGTGCCCTTGATGGGGATGGAATCGGTTTGACGAATGAAGAGTGCACCATCTTGGTTTGACGGAGTTCCACAAGAACCGTCCCATTGTATATATTTCTTACTTGTAGTTAGTCTGAGTTTTGTGACATTCTTGTTGTTTGGATTGATTGATGAGCAATGCGAGGGAGAGAGTTTGATGTTGTGTTTGAGTATCGTTTGATAGGTGAAGTGAGAATGCTTCCTAGAGAAGAATGGCTATGATATACCTTGGGTTGTAAGCACGAGGATCGGGTTTTTGAAGCTTGGAGCAAGCTTTTGGGATTGAGGAAGGTGAAGAAGACCCATCCCGGCCGGGAAGAGGCTTCCCGACCGGGACGGGCGTGGCATCCCGACCGGGAGGGAGTCATCCCGATCGGGATGGGGGTGCACAAATTTGAGCTCACTGGAGGTCCATCCCGACCGGGAAGGAAGCGTCCCGACCGGGATGGGTGAGACATCCCGAACGGGACCGATCATCGCGACCGGGACGGGCACCTGCTCCCCCTTTGTGTTTCTTCTTCGCAAATCAAGTCCACCCAACCGTTTTATGCCCCCTCCCAACCTCCCTAGCTATCCTAGCCCTATCATATGCCCCATGTACTTCATTGTCATGCCCTCACTCCATTTCCTATCCACTTTACACCGACTCTCACATCAAATCCCACCCCCTACCATTACTACCTCTACCGTGAGTTCTCTTCAAGTTTGAAGCGAGATGGCAACCGAGAAGACAAGCGACGAGCCTCTAATGATCATCGAGACGATGGAGCAAGTGAGTTACTAGCCGCTCGGTTTGGGTAAGTATCTTTACTTTTCCATCTTTGTATCGCTTCTTTTTCATTGTTTGCCCCCTTCCCTTGAGTCACGGTATCTTAGTGGCCTTCGAGGCCATAGTATGGTTGCTCCCGACTCCCGACGACGTGATTGCGTCGAGAGTCAATTGTTTAATCCAATTGTACAAGATTTTCACCCTTTCTAGGAATTAGTCGGATTTGGACGGAATCCGGGCTAGGTGACTTGATTACACCTAGCCCTCCCCTCCCATTTCCTTTTATTTCTTTCTTTTTATTTTCTTCCCCCTTCCATATCTTTTCTTGTCTCGGCCCATGGTGACTTGATTACACCCCGGCCGGACACCTTCTACCGTTTTCTTCACCTTATTCTTTGATTTTTAGCCTTATTTTCGTAGTTTCTTTTCCTTTTCTTTTGTCTCTCCGCACACTACGATTGAGCATATGAGGACATTGCTCGGTTTAAGTGTGGGGGAGCGATATTCTATCGTAGTTAGTTTTATTTTTCCCTTTTTCGAAAAATCTTCAAAAAAAAAAACCTAAAAATTTGAAAAAATTTCACAAAAATCAAAAAGATTTTCTTTTGTGTGTTTTCCTTTTGTGTCTTTGTGTCGTATATATGGTTTGTGTGCGTGTTTTGCCTCCCTTTTTCCTTATAGGTTGCTTAAATCACCGAATGATTTGGAGAGCTTTCAAGACCTCCGGTAACACTTTCTATCCCTTTTTCTCCTTTGTCTCGTGTGGAGTTTGGAGGAATTTGTGATGTTGTGTGCTCGGGTGGAGCTTTGTGCATATTGGTGGATGATTTGGTGGCTTGTATGGAATATCGGGGTGGTGTTTGTTTTATGTTTGTTTCGTTATGTTTTGTTTTTGTTGCCTTTGTTTCTTTTCCTCTCGTTTTCGTCATGTCTTTAATTTTGTGTTGTGTTGTGTTGTGTGTCATGTGTGTGAAAAGGTTTTCGAAAACCCGGTTTAGAGGCTAGTGTGTGAGTGTCTATTTTTCCCTTTCTAGTAGTATAAATCGAGTCTTGGACTTTAATCTAGTAGAATGACCCTAAATCAATGAGTTCGTTGGTCCTTTACCTTGAATCCACCTTGCTTACTAGGGACTTACTACGGGATTTGCATTTTGACCATTATGACCACCCACGGTGTGAAAAGGCCTTGGTTACCGAGTCTCGTCCCCTAGGTGACCGTGTTTAGGATTGTTTTGATTAGTCTAAGTTCTCCACTTTTTGTGGGTTTGAAGGGAAGGGCCCGTCCCGACTTACCCATTCACCTACCTTCTACACATATACACACAATAAAATTGCAATTTGTTGAATTCTCTCTTTCTCAATTGTCAAGGAAATGCCAAAAATGCCAAATCTTGGCAAAAGGGCAAAGAAAAGAAAAGGAAAGAAAAAAATGAAAGAAAGAAAAGAATGAAGAAAAAAGAAAAGGCACAAAAGCCAAAAAGAAAATAGAAAAGAAGAAAAAAAGAAATGGCATAGCAAAACAAAGCAAAGATGCAAAGAAAAGAGAAAATGCCAAAAGAAAACCCGTCTCACAAAAATAACCCCTACCTCTCAAAATAAGCCTTTTTCCGACTTTTTCCGTGAAGAGCCTACCAAAGGACCGAGTCCCGAGGAAGAATGATAGCGGCATTAGTCGGTCTTCCCTCATTTTGCATATTTCCACCTTTTTACTTGGACTAGTTAGGCGGTTTTGGACATGGGACGACCCTCTTGGCTCACGCTAAAGGGGGCGGGGTCTCACTTACCTACAGTGTCGACTAACACCGTGGTTCTTCACTCTTCCACTCCGCCGATCGTCCCGTAGTACGTTTTTAGAAAGTTAGGAGGACCTAGGTAAGTTACCAACGTTTTTGTTGCTTTATCGTCATACTATTAGGGTTTAGTCCACCTTGGTTTGTATTGCTAGCTTGGGAACGTTGTCACTTACCTCGAGTCCTAAACCGGTGTTTCATTCACCACTTTTAGAGGGAAGCGGTATTTATTTTGTTTTGGGTGCAACCGTCTAAGTGTTTGTTTGTGTGTTTGTTTGTTTGTGTGTTTTGTGTCCGGTTGCATCCGCGGTTTTTTCGCAAGACCCGACTTGCCTTGCGGAGTGCACTTTTCCTCTAAGTGCACTCACGTGAGTTGAAAGGGCGTAGGGTGCGCTAATACCCATTCGGCTAGTGTAGTAGTTAGTATGTGCTTACTCGACGGCGAGTAAGGGTTAAGTCTGGGGGAGTTGATAAGTGTAGTTTGTAGTGCCTTTTTCACTATGTTTTGGTCCCATTTCCTTGTGGAATCGCTCCTTGGGAGCGATTTATGGGCTTCTTATGCTTCCTTTAGTTCGTTTCAGGTTCCCGAGACCGATTTGGAAGAGTTGGAGCGATTCCGACTCTATACATGCACATTTTGGAGCCAACGAGATAAAGAAACGATGACTCGAGGCCTTGGAATCGACCCCGAGACCTTGGGACTCAAACCCGAGCCTCCGAGACCCGATCCCGAGTCCCGAGAGTTGACGAGAAACCCATGAGAGGCAAGGAGGGACCAAAGAGCTCTTAAGGGAGGCCTACAAGACCCATCCCGTTCGGGATGGCCTCATCCCGTTCGGGATGGGGTGCGCTTTGAAGAGGGCTGTTGTGGGCCCATCCCGTTCGAGATGATCCCGTCCCGGTCGGGACGCTACAGAGGCTGCGTGACTTCTTTTATTTCATTCTCCTTCATTCTTGTATCCATATATATACGCCCTTCTTGTATTAGTAACATATATTATGATAGTTTAGCATTTCTTAAGCCTCTCTACAACCCTAAAACCCCAGATTTACTTTCACTCATTAGTTTTAATCTTCCTTTAATCTTAGTTAATCTTTAGTTAATCCATTGTAATTAGTTCTTGTATTAAGAGGATACTTGAAGAATTCTCCAAGCTTGACAACCTTGGGTTTTATTTGGGTTCTTATTTATACAAGATTGCATCTTTTCATCTTCCTAGTGTTGGTATAATCATCCCTACTCTTAATCTTGTTTATTTAATCTTGTTTGAATCTTTTCATATAGTTATTGTTATTGTTCATTATGGATGTTTGGATATTCATGTTGTTTTCTCTTATTGTAGTTATTTCGTTCATGATAATGAGTGAGTAGTCTTCTTTGTGGGGTTAGTAGGGAAATTAGGGGTAGATTATGGATGATTAGGGTTGATTAAGAGAAAAGGGTGAATCTTTGTTGTTAGTCACATTGTGGGCACTCTATGTGTTTGTTGATATGCTTGTATGAGTTGTAGTGGCCATGCTTCCCATACTTGTGCTCATCTTCTCATTATTTGTCTATGATGCGGAAATGTTGAGAATAGTTTAGTCGCGAGAGCGCGGACTAGGGTCTAAGTTGCGAGTGCCCGGACCCACCTTGACATCGGTCTAAGTTGCGAGAGCCCGGACCGACTCTAGTAACTAGGAGACACCTATACCCTTGATCACCCCAATTACCCTTCTACTCTTACGAACCCGACCTACCCCACTTTCTTCCATACTTGAGTTCATCTTTCTAGTTAGCCATCGCTCTTCTAGTTTATTTATTAGTTCGATCATTAGTTTAGTCATACTTCTCCTCCGCCATAGTTTTCCATTTATCGTCTCTTTGTGTTTGTTTGGTAGCATAGTCTCGTTCTAGGCCAACATAGTCTAAGCCTTGATATACCGTCCTCGTGGATACGATCCCGACTTGCCCTAGCTACCCACTAGGTGTAATCGGTAGTTTATTGACGGTTAGGGACGTGACGAATCCCTACCATCATGTACTCGACCGAGTTGGTCAATAACTCGGCCGAGTATGGTCTAAAACGTAAAACAGAAACCCTTTTTAAGGTCCACCCGATCGAGTCCATCGACCACTCGATCGAGTGGCCTCATCACGACCAAAGCTACGAGTCGTACATTCTTCTATTTTCTAAATTCGATAGTATTTTACGACTTAGGTCAACACGTGCTTAATCAATCATGTGTATTTACTATCTTTTTAAACCATGCATCATCTTGTTTATCATTCAATTCAATTCAATATTTGCACAAACCGTTATTATTCGTTATATCGTTACTAACAGTTTGTTTGTTTCTTTTGTCAAATTTGCTTGTTTATTTTATTTTACTGAAATGAACCCGCATGCTAAAATTCCACTTTGTCGTAGAATTAATTGCATTAAATTGACTTAGAAACCCTTTTCAATTCTTCACATGCATAGGGAAAACAACGTTTGCATAAGCATTTTTTTTCCCGTTTTACTAACACGCGTATTAGAAAGTCACTCGAGATCTTAGTAGAGACCGCTAAGTGTGGGCGGGGTTGGGTGTCCTTTGTGGGCTTCCCAACACGTACCCTCACCCCTTACTCAGAACCTCGGTTTCCGGATGCCCGAAACCGATGGCGCACGAGAGTCATTCAATACACGATATCCGATAATGTCGGTATCGGT
The DNA here is from genome assembly GCA_958450325.1 of Agrostemma githago. Lineage (NCBI taxonomy): Eukaryota > Viridiplantae > Streptophyta > Magnoliopsida > Caryophyllales > Caryophyllaceae > Agrostemma > Agrostemma githago. The sequence continues at coordinate 20,480,450 of OY288254.1, read as the reverse complement.
ATCGCAATGCAAAGGGACGAGCCCAATAAACTCTGACATCGGAAATGGGCCGTATTTTGTATACGGCCCACTACGACATAGAGTGGGTTCGAAAGGTTCCGAATAACCACAAAATTCGGTGGCGACTCCACATAGACCTAAATTTCAATTCGATCCATTCTCATATGGAGATTCATTCGCCTACCCAAACCCGTGCGTGGCCACGTCGGGGTGGACCTATGTCATGTCCACACTAAGGGATAGAATTTAACAATGCATGTGGTAATTATTTTGAGAACTAAGAGAACTTTATGAAAATTCTGAAGAATGAAACTTGTAATCCAATGATAAGATGCATAGTTCCGACTGAACGGATTTATGGAACTCTTTGGTAAATCATGAATAGCTTTAGAATTAGTAAATCGAGGTCAATAGCCAATGATTGTATAGAGAACCTGATTATCTGAGGACTTGTAATTTGAGTGGGGTAGATTTCCAATGAATTTGTTAATTATAATTTTTAAATTCGAGGATATAGATGAAACCTCATAAAAATTATTGGGATTGTTTAAATCAAAATTAGATGTAAGGTTGTGTAACCTTTAGAGAAAAATCCTTGATGAATGGAAACACCTATGGATCCTTCCTTACTAGTTATCAGGGAGTTAACTGGAAGAAATAAGTTAATCAGTATAATTGAGCAAATAAAGGACATTATTATATACTATTGGAGATGTATACCTATGCGAGATATACTCAAATGAAATACTTCAGGAATAATATACCGAGAGTTTAAGGAACCAAACTTCTAAATATAAAGGTTAGAGAAACAACTGGAGGAACAAAAAAAAACATTTTTGAGGATTAACTAGAAAGGAATGTAGAATGATGAAATTACGAAGAATAGACACATGAGTGACCCAATCTAACCTGGTTCTTGATTGATGGTGTGTTGTTTCTATTATCAGTTAAATCACTCCATATCAATTTTCGTATGGAATACTTTCCAGCTACTCCTTAAACTAAGCCTTTCATGGATCAGTGATGTTCCCATTATGATCCTATATGTTCCTATTCGGATTATTATTTAGAGTCGTGGTAACACTTCTTATCCCGACTTCGTACCACAACAGAACCTATGCAAATCTTCAGCCATGACCTTTTGGTCTTGAATTCTGCTTTGCCTTTTATCTGAAACCTCTTAGGTTATTTGAAACCTCACTAATACTTCTACTCTTCTCATTAAGGAGTACATCAATAACGTATCTATCTCTATCCTTACCTTGCTCATTCCTTTGAAAAATCAAACTTTGCTAGAAGTTGTCTTATATAAACTCAAATTATCTTCTCGTTTCTTCTATTGGGCGAGAAACTCTTTGGTCGGTTGGAACAATGTTCTATTGGGTGTCACTTCCCTTACCTCTTTTATGTGACAAACCCAATGACAATTTTTGGTTTCACTTACCACTTCTTTTCATATACGTTCTTTTGTGAAACCTAATCCCACTTCTTCGATCAACTGTACCTACATACTTTCATTGAAGTTTTCTATGCATCTCCGATCGAGTTAACCCAACCAACTAGAATATTGTTATTAACCTTTGAACTGACGATTTAGTACTTGTAGACACCCGCATTTTGACTGCCAGGTGTCTATGGCAGTTTCCAAAAAACACCCGATGATGATCGGATGCTAACGTGTTTCTACGCGCTCGGATACGGGCTCAAATCCATTAATCGCTGGCTAACACACTTACGGAGTACAAATCTCACAAAATCAACCTCGAATCCAGGCCCAGTGGATCATTCCGAGTCAAACAAGACTAATTTGGGCCAAAACCGACACCGGAATAAAAACCGACTTTTTAGCGATTGGGTCAACCTCGGTCAAAGTCGTTTCCGAGACACACAAAACAGCCCCTCACATCATCAAAATTCCAAGTCAAACACAAAACCCATCAAACATCCAAAGTCAAGGTCCAAAAACCTGACCTGCGCGACCCAGCTGGGCCACTCGATCGAGTGACCCACCCACTCGATCGAGTGGGCCTGCTTTGAGCCCGGCTGCAAGCTTAACGGGCCACTCGACCGAGTTTGGCCTCCTACTCGGTCGATTAACCCTAAACCGGGTGCCCTAGCCTTGCCTATATAAGCAACCCCATGCACATCTTTTACAACACTTTTTGACAACCCTAATACACACCTCTACACAACCCTAATCAACTTCCACACACACTTTCAAAACCCTAATCAACATCAAGTTCAACCCTAATCAAGATCAAACCCTAATCAACATCAAAATTCAACCCTAATCAAGATCAAATTCAAACCCTAAACCTAGTTTTAGGAATCAATCCCGAGCCACCATAACTTAACCTTCATTCACCTCGAAGACTCTTGTGTTAAAGCCACGGTTACGAGTCCGTTCCGAGACAAGAACATGTAGGTTGAGGGTGTCAAAACCCTTTCTCTCCTTCTTCTCTTCCTCACGCCGTCTTCATCTTCCTTTTCATCTTTTTTTCGTTTTTTTTATTTTGTTCATTGCATTGTAATATGGATAATAGTATTAATATTAAAGCACTTAAAATACTTATTGATTTGTGTCGAATGTGAGTGATGGTGGGATAAGGAAAACCGCATATACAAGTTTACTGCACACGCGTCGTCGGTCGCTTATCCCATCACCCCGTTGACCCGTATAAGGAAAACATCGTATTTTAATAAGGGTCGAAACCCGTTGACACGGATCCGACATCACAATCCCTAGGGATTTATTTCGATGTCGGAGAAGACGAGGGAATCAAGTCCTTTTTATTCAAGTAAAGCGTCGATTTTAGATTCGGTACCAATTCCATAATTGGATATCGAATCTAACATTCAAGTCACATAAGTTAATTAACGTGATTTGTTCATATCACGATAATTAATTTAAGACGACTAAAATTAGTCTTTTTTTATTTTCTGTAATCCCCTATAAATTCTAGCACAATACAGTGGCGGAAACACTGTAGATTTGGGATTAAAACACACTGAAGTTCTAAATTTTACAAAAAGAACGGTCAGTCAATACAAAGGCCACTTTTTACAAAAGGGCTAAAAAAAATAAAAAATCTTCAAATGGGATTAAGAATCCATAAATAAACATAACTCAAGCGGAGTAGGATTCACGCCACTCGCTATCTCACACCAAACCCCGGAACAAATAATACTTGCCATGTTATAAACATAACAGCCACAATTCAGTGGGGAGCAACTCAGGCAGTTCTCCCAGCCATATTACATAATATTAAAGCATAATTACTATCATATCAAAATAGTTGAAAACAGAAAACATTTAAAATGATACGGTAAAAATACTTCAAAATGATTGTCAACCTGCAAATCAATGTCAATCAATAATAATGACGGCGTTATGGAAATCAATCAGTGTGACGGAATAGACTTTCACTAGGATCATACTAAACTAGGTTCGAGAATTCAGTCAAAACAAATTAGACTTCGGTCTCTAACTAGGCAACTCAACTATAACAGGACTGCGTGCAGCGAGGTCCTGGCTTAAGTAATGTACACCCCTCCTGGACACCAACCGTAATCCAGTTCAACACGACGGCGACTTACACGATGCAATATCTAAGTTTAAGGTCAAAATATACACACTCCTGAACACAAACCATGCTCAGTTCAACGACCAATGTGTCTCAACATAGACACACCAGCTTTATAGTTGATGGCAAAACGTATAACCTAGACTGTATTACTCTACCCGTACACTTGTCCTTATTCCATAACTCCAAAACAAAGTCGTTGTCATAATTCGATAGGATTATCAAAACGTTCTTAAAAAGAAACTTTCTAATTTGGGGAACTTTCTTCAAATATTAACTTTCCAAAATAGGTATTATTATAATTAGAAATCGTTTAACATTTGAATTATATAAAATAGTTATATTAGGCCTCGAGACATAAACATTATACTTATTTTATAAATATATATTTAATGATCAAAAGTCAACGAAAGTGAAATTATAATTATTTCTCAAAAGGTTGAAATATAAGTAATTAAAAGTATTAAATTACAAATTTACAGATTTTCCGGAATAGCACTGTCTTACTATAAAATTCGTAATTAAATCATTAAAAATCAAAACAACGTAAGACCATGGGGTTAAAAACTTTAGAAACTTAGTTACAACTTTTATTTCTGGAAAAAATCCAGATTCCAAATAAAACATGGGTTTTTATTTGTATTTTCACAAACTGACAGAATTCGACACCCGATGGTATCTCATTAATAAAATACGTTTAAAAATTGATTTTGAAGAAAAACCAATTGGAAACATTAAGTAGAATCTTCAAAGTTTAGGTACATAAATTACCAGAATAAATTCAAAGTTTATCAAAGGGTTTAAATTAGATTTTACAAAAATTGACAGATTCGCGGACTAATCCGACGTCTGTTCGTAAATAATTTATTGTGACCAAAATACTTGGAATTAATTTACGAAACTTTACAGGCATATAATAGACTTAAAATAAACAGTAGTATCTTTTCAAACCTTTTGAAAATAAAGTTTTAAATAGGAGTAATAAATCGTTCAAAAACACTAATCGATTCTGAAACATGCAGTAATTATGTTAAAAATAATAAAAACTTTCACTTTGCTACTTTATATTAAAATCACGAAAATTCAGAAATAAAATCTTATTTGTATGTTTTAGTCTCGCCCTTATAATACTTTTAGAAGATCCGATGTGAAATAAATAGAGAAATATTAAAAGCGATAGAAACACGAAATCGATTTAAGCATATTATCGCAATATAATTAAAACATGCTTATTCGTATAAAAATTCGATTTTAAAACGATACTACAAACAACTACAACATATATATCATGCAATACCGAGTCATGCCATCATGTGTTACCTTCGTTGAGATCCGAGCCAATAATATACTCGTCCTTCTCGGGTTGACTCGAAAGCCTATAAAAAAAAATTATAAACAAGGTTCATGACCCTTATTAGTATCATAAATCGCGAAGTAGGAAGAAGGAATTAAGAATTCGATGATTAACCTTCGAATTAGAATGAATCGGGATGAAGAGAATGATCGGAATACAGAAAAAGATGATGTACGTTCAATCCAATTTTTTTGAGAATAGGAAAAGAGGGATACGTACAGTGTTATGAAAGAATAAGGAGATTGGTGTTGGGGTTTAAGAGAAGTTTTGAAGAGTAGGGAGAACGTGCATAGGATTAGGAGTAGATAGTTGAGTCAGTTTTTGACTATCTCAACTGATCCATGAAATATCTCAGTCTGAGGAGGGAAACGGTTGGGCTGCTACAGTCTGAGCCCGATTCGCGCTTAAAATCGTAAATGGATCACTTTAAAATAATAATAATAATAATAATAATAATAATAATAATAATAATAATAATAATAATAATAATAATAATAATAATAATAATAATAATAATAATAATAATAATAATAATAATAATAATAATAATAATAATAATAAGTAGACGGAACTCGTATAAGAACGTGTTTACGAGAAAGTAGTATTAAAATCACGTTTCAAAAATAATTATGTACGAAATCGCGTAGAAAAAGATTAAATAGCAATTTCTCGATATTAATAAAAATTCTTGTGAATGAGGTAATTAAATTGGGTTTCGAGTTTAAAATAAGAATTCAAGTTTATATAAAGATAAACTCGGGAATATAAACCGTCGAAACGGAAACTCGAATAGAAATAAAATGAGTAAATCGAATGAAACGAAAGTAAGATACATTTTAAGCGTAAAAATGAGTTTTCGAGGTAAATAGGATTTTACGTGTTCAAACGATTGAAAATTTGAATCTGCTTTATAATTATTTAAGAAATACGAGTTAAATCGTAAACAAAATAAAATATTAATAAAATTTAATATATAAAAATCAGGGGTGTTACATTTTCACTCTAATATTCCATATCGATTCAATAATCGAATATGGGATATAACGAGTATTCAAAATTAGAATCGAATATGAATTCCGCAATATTGATATTCGATTCAACAAAAATCGCGATTTATAAAATCCAAGTCGAACATAAATTGTGCAATATTTATGTCCGATTCGGTAAAACCGTCGAATCGTCAAAAATCAAAAGCAATTTCAAAATCAATAATTAAATTGCGAACGAACCCGGTTCGTACAGGTGCCACTCGACCGAGTGCCTTGGCCACTCGATCGAGTGACATCATAATTTATCGATCAGAATGTTTTTACGACCACCACTCGGTCGAGTCTCACAGTGAGTCGATCGAGTGGCTACGTACTCGACCGAGTTGGTCAATAACTCGGCCGAGTACGGTCTAGCACGCAAAACATAATCATCTTTTACGGGTCCACTCGATCGAGTTCATCAACCACTCGATCGAGTAGCCTCATAACGACTAAAACTACGAGTCGTACATTATTCTATTTTCTAAACCCGATGGTATTTCACGACTTAGGTCAACACGTGCATAATTAATCACGTGTATACTATCTTTTCAAATCATGCATCATCTTGTACATCATTCAATTCAATTCAATATCTGCACAAACCGTTATTATTCGTTATATCATTACATCGTTACTAACGCGTTTGTTATTTCTTTTGTCAATTTAATTCTTGTTCGTTTTATTGTATTAAATGAACCCACATGCTAAAATTCCACTTTGACGTAGAATTAATTGCATTAAATTGACATAGAAACCCTCTTTTCAATTTCATTCAATTGTTTAGGGAAAATAATCCTTGCATATCATTTTCCCGTTTTACTAACGCGCGTATTGGAAAGTCATTCGAATTCTTAGTAGAGTCCGCTAATGTGCGGGCGGGGTTGGGTGTCCTTTGTGGGCTTCCTAACACGTACCCTCACCCCTTACTCAGAACCTCGGATTCCGGATGTCCGAAACCGTTGGCACACGAGAGTCATTCAATACACGATATCCGATAATGTCGGTATCGGTATCAAATGCAAAGGGACAAGCCTAATAAACTCTGACATCGGAAATAGGCCGTATTTTGTATACGGCCCACTACGACATAGAGTGGGCTCGAATGGTTCCGAATAACCACAAAATTCGGTGGCGACTCCACTTCGACCTAAATTTCAATTCGATCCATTCTCATATGGAAATTCATTCGCCTATCAAAACCCGCGCGTGGCCGCGTCGGGGTGGACCTATGTCATGTCCACAATTTGGCGACTCCGCTGGGGATTAACTGATGCGTGACTTACCATCGGCATCCTCAGGGTGAGACTCGAATAGAAATCGTTTGACGAATACAATACGCGTTTTAGTTTTACGGTCCATGCATAACCCATATTTTCCCGGGCCGGTACTCGCGACCGACGTCCCACTATACCGTTGATGTACTCCAATATGGATATGTCAAAAGGTGTCCATAGTCGATTCGAGTGGGTTTCGCGGCATGTTCTAAGATTAACTCGACTTAGGAAGTCCGTCCAGATCAACGTCTAGACTATGTACACTGGTATAGACCCTTAATAGACCGACCGAGACTTAGTATAGAGCATACATGGCGTCGTTATAATGCTTGTGTGACTACGTGCTACTTGGTTTCCGAGTCGTTTTCAAAAACCGTCTTTTTTCAAAGATTGCATCTTTTTCGAACTATTCGATTTCAAAACCCGGGACACATACCGAATTTAGGACTAATGATTTTACTCAAAATAGCCTATTTTCTAGACGGTATGCTGCCCAATTCAAAACTCGAAAACACATTCGAACTTTTAAAACCGAGGCCCGATGCACTTTCCGATTTTCTCGAGAAATCGGGCCTCTCCACCGAGTTATCTCGGAATTTTCAAAACAATCAATTTTCAAAACCTTCTTCTCCTTAGGACTTCCCATATTTAGCAGTGTCGGGTCGAGTCTTAAGTTGTCAAGGTCTTTAGCGTCGAAACTCCGTCGATCTTACATCACGAGTTTCTTCCCTATCCCAGTCCGCCTTACTAGACTAAGGCAAGGCCCACCTACGTAGGACATACTCCTACAAAGAAAGACCCATCTACACACTCGAGTCTAAAAGTCTGGGGATGTCTCACATGGACCTTCCTTCGGACAGGACTCAGCCCACATAGCCGAATCCTAAGGAAGGCCCACCTTTCAAAAGTCACCCATCTAGGTGTCTTTTCCGAGTCAACCTTTTACAAGGCATAGCCCTATAACAAAAGGTTCACGGTCCTTACGTCTAAGGGTCACTCGTCCCACACTCGAGACTTAACAAAATTATCGATCCCGCTTGGGGGCTACCCCTTAGCAGGGCGATCAATCACGGTTGCTCTAAGGGTCATGTCTTACACATGTCTCACGTACTCCACTTTCGAGTCACTTAGGTGTCACACCATCTGAGTCCTTAGTCTCACTTGGGGGCTATTCTCCGACGGAGTGATTAATCACAGTCACCCCGAGAATCGTACCCTACACATTTGTCCTAGGGGAGTCTAACCCGAGTCAAACTGGGGTCGTCCCTCCTCTTGCGCTATTATGCCTTGGTGAGTCTGAGTTCCGAAGCAACCTCTCTGATTACGTGGTGTTCTTACAGACAGGCCACACGAAACCAGACGCCAACGCAAGATGGACGAATTGAAAAATGCTCTGACCAAGATCGAGACCCAACTGGCTGCCATCCAGGCTAACCAAGCGACTTTATCCACCCGCCTAAGCACCGTGAAGAAAACGGCCCCAGTTGAAGGAGCTGAGCCCACTGGGCCCATAGCCGAGTTGATCAGTGTTGTTCGTAGGCTCGAAGAGCAAGTCCACTTATCGACGAACAACTCGATCCACACCGAAAATGCTCGTACTTATTCACCTTTGAATGACGAGCTACCTGCCAACCTCAACTTAACGGGAATTCCTATGTTTGAGGGTACCGAAGACCCGGTCCACCACATCCGGGCTTTCAAAGACTTCATGGCGGTAAAAGGGGTAAAGTCCACCATGTTTAAGCACTTATTCCCTTCCTCCCTCGAGAAGCACCCCAAACCCTGGTACTACAGGCTCGATTCCAAGAAATACCCGACTTGGGATGACGTGGCAACGGAGTTCGCTCGGAACTACGCCGATAATATCGAGATCTAGACTACAATGCGTACTCTGGAAGTCATGGCCCAAGAGCCCAAAGAAGGGTTCACTAAATATCTTCAAAGATGGAGGGCCGAGAGTGTAAAGTTGGTAAACAAGCCCAACGAGAAGACACTAGTGGAGGCGTTCATCAACAACCTCCTACCTTCTTACCGCGTCCATCTTAGGTATACCGGCATTTCAAACTTTGTCGTGCTTACCGAAATGGGCATTAGAATTGAAGACGATCTTCGACATAACGAAGATCTGGGTGAAGCTTCTACTGAAGGCTATACTGGACATCAACTCGAGCCCTTAGAAGCCGACGACTAATGACAACATCATCCGAGAGTCCGGATCTGATTTAAGTCCGAGTCTGAGTCCGAGTCTAGGATGTGCTATTTCTTCCAAAGTCAAAGTCAAAGTCAAAGTCAAAGTCAAAGTCAGAGTCAGAGTCAGAGTCAACTGTATTCTGTCCTCTTTTCAAATTCAATAAAATCAGCTTTCAATATTCTTTCTCATATATACTTTCCTTATGTGTTTCCGAGAACATGATGAACACCATCATACACTGTGATCACATGCACGTGACTATTATAGGCACATCTATAATGACTGCAGGAAACCGAGCCCCTTTTTTCCTTTTACCTATCCCATGTCTGGTATAGAAAAGCCACATAACTACCCGTAGCAGGAGCGGTATCGAATCCTATGACAAATCTAGGTAATCTCCTAGTTTGGGTTCAAGACGGGAGGCAAGCCCATTTCCCACAATAAAACACCCCTCTAATAAGACTGACCAATCCCTACCTTAGGTGTTAGTCTGACCGGCAAAAAAAAAGAAAGAACACTGGACAAAAAAATCAAAAGTCAAAAAAAAAAGAAAAAAAAAAGAAAAAGAAAGGGCCAAAGCAAAAAGAAGGCCATCAAAAAAATAAAACTGGAGACACAAAAAAAAAAAAAAAACGAAAGTCCATGAGAAAAAAGAAAAGCAAAAGGCCAAAACAAAAAAAAGCAGGCCATCACCAAAGAATTCAGAATACCCATGACCGTGGTCAACGGTCAATTCAAGTGAAAGCCCCACGACCAGGGTATGATCAAAATTATTAAAACCCATGACCGCGGCTAAGAGGTCAATCGAAAAATCAAATACCCCTGACCGTGGTCAATGGTCAACTCAAGTGAAAATCCTTTGACCGTGGTACGGTCAAATTCAAAATTATCCATGCCATCCAATAGGGGAGTGATAATCAAGCTAGTCAGCTAACACCACACTCAGCCTTCCCACATTACAACCCTCAAGACCTTCTCGAGACTTAGGCCAGAGACAGCCCGGAATTTTGAGGATTCAAGCTCCATAGGATACCCCTAACAATTAGGGCCAGGCATCAAAACCAGATCCCCGCATTATCAAACAAGCTCTCGAAGCCTTAGCTCCACAGGACCGAGCTCCAGATTTCGAGTCATCAAAACCAGATCCCGCATTATCAAACCAGCCCTCGAAGCCTTAGCTCCACAGAACCGAGCTCCAGATTTCGAGTCATCAAAACCAGATCCCGCATTATCAAACTAGCCCTCGAAGCCTTAGCTCCACAGAACCGAGCTCCAGATTTCGAGTCATCAAAGCCATTTACTTCCTAGCACCACATTTCCAAAAACATCAAAATCCCGAGAACAAAACTCGTTAAAATTCCCCGAGAGCAGAACTCGTTAAAAATCCCGAGAACAAAACTCGTTAAAATTCCCCGAGAGCAGAACTCGTTAAAAATCCCGAGAACAAAACTCGTTAAAATCCCATCCAAACCAGTTACCAACCCCGAACACGGGAACTCAACTTGCAGTCGGCATAGAACATGCCCAAATAGTTCACACCACCTCTGAGGGCTACCCCGGAGAACGCTCACAGTCACAGGATTAATATCCTCACCATTCAAGCCCTTTGATCAAGACATCACTGGGAATGCACCTAGCCTACACCGTCATTACGGCTAGTTACACACAAAGTCCTATTAGAATAGGCACCATAATACATCTTCCGACACTGAACTACGGCATGGTTTGATTTCACTACACGTGAATACGTAGGCAGCCTTTCAAAAGAGGCACAACCACCCACATTGACACACATTCAAAAAGCGCCATTATTCCGGTCACGACACCATCATGTTCTCAACAGCTAGCTTTGTTGTCCCGGGGGCTTCTCCTAGGCAGAAGTTCTCCATCCACTCACAAAATCCAGATAAATCCAACAAAAAAATCTAGCCTCCTTTCTGTAGTGTGTCCTAGTACTCGGCTCAGTCGAAGACAAGAATCTGTCAGGACTCGAGGCAATACCCACTTTGGAAATGTACCCTAAAATCAGAAATTCGGAAGGGCACCAGACTAAAACAGTCTCATTACACGCTACTGCAATCCCCCCATAGCATATCTATCCCATTTCGATGTACGACCGTGTTGCCACTCGCCTAGGCTACGGGACAGCGCAACTTAAGAGTCTTATTAGGTGGCCCACACCCGTACCGAGTCACGGTCCAACCCCTCGAGAGTCCAGTCGTGTCTGTCAACTCGTCCGGTAACGTCCAGAGTCGAGTCTGTTAGTAGGCCTCTCTCTTCAAATTCCACTTTGAAATTTGCAAAAGTTAGCCATTTGAAAAAAGATCCTTTTCGACAAGGTCAGATTACAGTCTATTTAAACTGCGAATTCCTTTTCTACCCCTTTCCATTTTAAAAACCTAGCTCGTGATTGCTTTCAGGATTTCAAATTCAAAATTTCAAAAACTTCAAAAAAATCATTTTCCCCAGCGCGAGCCATTTTACTACCTACGTGTTGCATGCATTTTATGTAACTTATACAGGTACGACTCAAGCAAAGACATGCAAGTCATCAAATCTTCCCAGCAGCATTTTCCGGGATAGCACGGGATGGGCCAACACACAGGCACCCCCAGGGCTCACGTGACAAGCCCAAATTCCCCACGGAATACAATCATCCAGCTCAGGTATGATTTCTGTCTTGTGGCTGGCGAGCCCTTCACGCGAGTCTAACGGACTATAAATAACCCGACCGGAAGTCTACCAGGTCTTAACGGGCTTGGTAGCTACTCTGACTTTCGCCCTGTCCAAGCCTCGGTCAGAGTGGGGGCTCTGTAGACACCCGCATTTTGACTGCCAGGTGTCTATGGCAGTTTCCAAAAAACAGCCGATGATGATAGGACGCTAACGTGTTTCTACGCGCTCGGATACGGGCTCAAATCCATTAATCGCTGGCTAACACACTTACGGAGTACAAATCTCACAAAATCAACCTCGAATCCAGGCCCAGTGGATCCTTTCGAGTCAAACAAGACTAATTTGGGCCAAAACCGACACCGGAATAAAAACCGACTTTTTAGCGATTGGGTCAACCTCGGTCAAAGTCGTTTCCGAGACACACAAAACAGCCCCTCACATCATCAAAATTCCAAGTCAAACACAAAACCCATCAAACATCCAAAGTCAAGGTCCAAAAACCTGACCTGCGTGACCCAGCTGGGCCACTCGATCGAGTGACCCGCCCACTCGATCGAGTGGGCCTGCTTCGAGCCCGGCTGCAAGCTTAACGGGCCACTCGACCGAGTTTGGCCTCCTACTCGGTCGAGTAACCCTAAACGAGTGCCCTAGCCTTGCCTATATAAGCAACCCCATGCACATCTTTTACAACACTTTTTGACAACCCTAATACACACCTCTACACAACCCTAATCAACTTCCACACACACTTTCAAAACCCTAATCAACATCAAGTTCAACCCTAATCAAGATCAAACCCTAATCAACATCAAAATTCAACCCTAATCAAGATCAAATTCAAACCCTAAACCTAGTTTTAGGAATCAATCACGAGCCACCATAACTTAACCTTCATTCACCTCGAAGACTCTTGTGTTAAAGCCACGGTTACGAGTCCGTTCCGAGACAAGAACATGTAGGTTGAGGGTGTCAAAACCCTTTCTCTCCTTCTTCTCTTCCTCACGCCGTCTTCATCTTCCTTTTCATCTTTTTTTCGTTTTTTTTATTTTGTTCATTGCATTGTAATATGGATAATAGTATTAATATTAAAGCACTTAAAATACTTATTGATTTGTGTCGAATGTGAGTGATGGTGGGATAAGGAAAACCGCATATACAAGTTTACTGCACACGCGTCGTCGGTCGCTTATCCCATCACCCCGATCGTTTGATTATTGAAATAAGTTAACTTAAACAATAATCTTTCTTTTATTTCGTTTTCATCATTATTCAAGTCACATCGATTTTCAAAAGCAAACATCGTATTTTAAAAAGGGTCGAAACCCGTTGACACGGATCCGACATCACAATCCCTAGGGATTTATTTCGATGTCGGAGAAGTCGAGGGAATCAAGTCCTTTTTTATTCAAGTAAAGCGTCGATTTTAGATACGGTACCAATTCCATAATTGGATATCGAATCTAACGATCAAGTCACATAAGCTAATTAACGTGATTTGTTCATATCACGATAATTAATTTAAGACGGCTAAAATTAGTCTTTTTTATTTTCACTCTAATATTCCATATCGATTCAATAATCGAATATGGGATATAACGAGTATTCAAAATTAGAATCGAATATGAATTCCGCAATATTGATATTCGATTCAACAAAAATCGCGATTTATAAAATCCAAGTCGAACATAAATTGTGCAATATTTATGTCCGATTCGGTAAAACCGTCGAATCGTCAAAAATCAAAAGCAATTTCAAAATCAATAATTAAATTGCGAACGAACCCGGTTCGTACAGGTGCCACTCGACCGAGTGCCTTGGCCACTCGATCGAGTGACATCATAATTTATCGATCAGAATGTTTTTACGACCACCACTCGGTCGAGTCTCACAGTGAGTCGATCGAGTGGCTACGTACTCGACCGAGTTGGTCAATAACTCGGCCGAGTACGGTCTAGCACGCAAAACATAATCATCTTTTACGGGTCCACTCGATCGAGTTCATCAACCACTCGATCGAGTAGCCTCATAACGACTAAAACTACGAGTCGTACATTATTCTATTTTCTAAACCCGATGGTATTTCACAACTTAGGTCAACACGTGCATAATTAATCACGTGTATACTATCTTTTCAAATCATGCATCATCTTGTACATCATTCAATTCAATTCAATATCTGCACAAACCGTTATTATTCGTTATATCATTACATCGTTACTAACGCGTTTGTTATTTCTTTTATCAATTTAATTCTTGTTCGTTTTATTGTATTAAATGAACCCACATGCTAAAATTCCACTTTGACGTAGAATTAATTGCATTAAATTGACATAGAAACCCTCTTTTCAATTTCATTCACATGTTTACGGAAAATAATCGTTGCATATCATTTTCCCGTTTTACTAACGCGCGTATTGGAAAGTCATTCGAATTCTTAGTAGAGGCCGCTAATATGCGGGCGGGGTTGGGTGTCCTTTGTGGGCTTCCCAACACGTACCCTCACCCCTTACTCAGAACCTCGGTTTCCTGATGTCCGAAACTATTGGCGCACGAGAGTCATTCAATACACGATATCCGATAATGTCGGTATCGGTATCAAATGCAAAGGGACGAGCCTAATAAACTCTGACATCGGAAATGGGCCGTATTTTGTATACGGCCCACTACGACATAGAGTGGGCTCGAATGGTTCCGAATAACCACAAAATTCGGTGGCGACTCCACTTCGACCTAAATTTCAATTCGATCCATTCTCATATGGAGATTCATTCGCCTACCCAAACCCGCACGTGGCCGCGTCGGGGTGGACCTATGTCATGTCCACAGTACTTAGACGAGTAGATGTAACGTTGGAACTGCTGGGAGAACGACTTCACCAGGATCGTGTAGAAGAAAGACTCTTAATATGATGAACCTTTTCAATGTTGATCCAGACGAAAATCACCAAGAAGTATAGAGTTCAGAAACCTGATCAAGGACCATATCATCAAAGAAGACCTATGAGATCAATGTGCGAACCTTGGATTGAAGCGTTAACCTAGTTTTTGTTTTTGTTTTGCTTGACCACTTGCCGGCCTTAGAATACTCTTAGGACTTGGAACCTTAAGTCAAGTTATCAGTATGTGTCTTACGTGTAATCCTCTTTAAGCGATAACCTATCGTGAGACGTAGCCTATAGTTTTCCAGTCAAAATCTTAATCACCCTGGTATGACAAAAAGAGAATACCTTTGAGGTCGGGAGATGTTCGAGATGTCATTACCTTTTATTTGTGGAATTATGTGTTCGAAAGAAGTATGAGAACGATAATCGATCGAACTTCCTTTAAGGATATCCTTTATAGAGATTAAAAGTAATTTTGAGGTATAATATGTGAACATGGCTTATCATGTACCTACAAATCCAGTGATTGATTGATTTATAACCATGATTTTTGGGAATCTTCAGGAAAACTGTATCTATATTGGAGAATTACTTATATTTTGAATGGTGGTTGATAATATTACAACCCCGAGTGTCGTAATGATGATGGATACTTCAAAACCCAACACATTGTCAATTCGAGTTTTGGAATAACCTACCAATCGAGGAATAGAGAAACAAGAAAACAATTGGAGATTTTGGAAACTTAAGAGAAATCAATACAAGAGTTTTGGATTAACCCTAAGAGCCTATCACTGAAAGAACCACGCCATCCTAGGAGATCAAAATTTTTGAATATAATGTTTAGGGTGCCATAAGAACCATGAATTTCGATATGATTGATAATTTAGGTTATACAAGTAACAGTTGTGATAAACCTAAAGAGATCAAAACTAATAAACGTTTTGAAATTTTATGGAAATTAGGACAACCTTTACTTGAAAGGATTTATAAACTAAGCCAAACCAAACATTTCCACAGAACATTCAATATTGTTTTTAAGAAACATAGATTATCATGTTATTTATGGAGTTAGAAATCACAATAAACCAAATCTTGAAATGACCCGAGATTGTTTTACTTTTGAGAAATTGAGAATATCCTACGGATAAAAACCAACCTCCAAACAAATTAAAGGAAAACCTTAGCCTAACCTTAGGAAATATATACCATACCAACCTAGTAGTTGTGAATTTCGAGGACAAAATTTTCTTAAGGGGGTAGTCTGTAACACCCCGTGTTTTTGACCATTTTAGTTATTTATAATAACGATTAATATTAATAAATAGAGTCTCGACAAACTATTTTATATAGTAATATTCAATTCTTGTGCCTTTGGAACCTTTCTATTTCACTTCATTGTTTGCAAAACTGAAATTTCTATCGTTATCGCAATCCTGCGCGATTTCGTAAAACGGTTCCTATTTTCTCATACGGACTCCGATTGAGGCGTTTCAAAAGCCTAACTTTATTAATTTTCCACGCTCTACACAATTGTGATATTCAAAATTTCAATGTATAAGTTCATCATAAAAATATTGTACTGGACAGCTCCTTTGCATCGAAAATCGTTACCCGACGAATCGTTTCTCGACTTTCGATTTCCGTACTTCTTTCTTAACCATTGTGTGACCAAATAAACTCATAAATATAATCCTAAGGCATGACAAACCGTGACTTTGAACCCCTAGCCTCAAAATATGCCTAACTAATCAAAAGCACCATTTCTAGTATGTACTTCTTAAAGTATGCTTAGCTACTTTTGGTAATTGTCAAGTTCTTGTCCACCCTTTGCTCCCCCATCTAATGAACGACTTGTGTGCTTATAACCAGCCATTTTCTCTTCATTTACTCATCCATTCACTCACTTAAACACTCCTTCAAAGATCCATCTAAAAACCAAAGAAAATCATACAAGTTCTTTTAAGTTCTAAGGTGTTTACACCACCATATCTCAAGAGCACATACTCTTTCTTTTCCTTACCTTATACTCTTTATTTTTAAGTCTTTTTCCTATTATATTTACTAAATTACTTTGTATGTGTGTCCTTCTAACTTATTCATGAAGAGGAGCAAGAGGAAGGGGGTTTCGATCTTAGTATATTTGATTTCATAGTTGATTCGGAGAATTGCTAATTGGTAACCTAACTTTTCTTCGCCCTCAAATCTCTTAGTATAGTTTTTAGACTCTAACTAACATATAAAATCATGTTTAGGACTAAATCATTAGATCACCAAGTTTAAAGTTAACTATTTCTTGATTTATCACTTAACAATACATGCTGTAAAATGGATTCTGTGATGTATGATGTACGTTCACGATTTTTCTGTGTAAATTATGTTTTGAATTAGCCTTAGATTCCTTCATGAAAGTTGTAGATCTGAATGTCTAGAATATGATAAAAATATCAAAAGTAAGTTTTTGTGAAAATATATATTTTGTAATTATTTATTTCTTAAAATGGTATTGTATGATTTTATGTACTGTCTAAGAAAATGATATGTTTCGTGATGTTAAACGTTTTTTATGGACTGGGAAAAAATATGTTATTTTCCAGATGATTCCTATAATGTGTATGTCAAATTTCATATAAATCCATCATATATATTTTCATTTATAAAATTTGTACTAAAATGGGTCAAATCTGGAAAGAATATTTTATTTAAGAACATTTATAAAGTATTTTAATCTAAATTTCTGGGTATACGTTTTTTACAATTATAGGTAACCAAAATAAAATTTTGGTTCACTTTAATGACGTTTAAGTATTTTAAATCATTTAAAATAAAGTATTGAAAACCGTACTGTTTTCGTTTTTAATTTGTTAAAAATAATAAACCTTATTTTTTTGAAATATGACTTTATATCTGAAATCCTAACTTGTAAAAGTATGTAGAGTATGAAAATCGAAACTTAAAAATAACATTTGAAAAATGACTCATTTAGTATCCTTAATAATATTATCGGTTTCGTTATTACTTAGTGTTACTTTTGTAAAACTCTATGTTTTGAGAAATATGATACCTAATAAGGTTAAAAATGATTTTAGTAATTATTATTGATTTATTTGGTGTTTGAAAATATTTTACTAAGTATAAATAGGCTTTAAGAGATAAGTATACTTGTACCAATACGAAATCGTATAAAAATACTAAATACGTACACTTGAACAATAAATGTACTAAATACTTGTGCCCAGAAAGTATAGAGTACTAAAAGACGAATAACCCAAAAGTACTAAGTTAAACAATGCTTAAATGTGCAAAACAACACTTAAACTTTATAATAAGCACTTAAGGACTAATTAGTGACTAAGTCAAAACTAAGGGTTGACTAGTCTATCTTGGTCAAACTTTGGCTTTTTAAGTCAACATAGACCAAGTCAAGATAAAGAACTCATCTTAAATAATGTACTTAGAAATAATTGAATCTTTAATCAAATCTCAACTAATGAACGCTTCAAATAATATATCTCAAATAAAATGTTCCAAATCTCTTACATTAGTATACTAAAACTATCAGTTAAGATAAATTTTACGGCGATTGATAATGTTTGTTAATCTTAAAAACGACATACTTAAATCCTATAGGAACAACCGTACTTCTAGTCGGTGTGTTACCTAAGCCGGTGATCAGACACGTTTTCACGAACGATGTTATCGATACCAATCATGGTGGAAATGAACATGTGCCCTAGCAGTACCCTCTGAGTTGTCTTCACCATTCCATGCTGTAATGACTTGTTCCGAGTCAATACACACCCCACAGACCGGTCATCCTTATGGAACCCGATATTGTTTCATCCCTCTGGACATCAGACATGTGCCCCACGATGACCGCTGAGCTCGATATTCCAGGAACTCTGTCTTTATAAGACACCCAAATTCAGCCTACGTTTCGTGTTGGGCGCTATCTTGGTAAAGTTTAGAAGACGATGCGATAGAAGACAGCTTCGAAAGTAGACTACGACACTCGGAGTCACTGCTCATGGGAGGCCATGATGCATCCTGCCGGTGCGAGAAAAATGCTAAGAAGTAAATGGGCAGCCAGCTCTTTATGAGTTTCTCGGTAGAGTAGTAGTCGTCCAGTTGCCATTGAGGTGCTCGGTTGTGTAAAGGTTCTCTTTCCCGAGACCAAGAGTATGGATTGGGTGTGTGCGCATACATAGACAAGGGCACTGATCAGCTCTCACTCTCTATATCGGATATCTTTGGGGGCAGAATACCTTCCGACCTTTGCCTTAGCAGTGTATGGGACATGTTCGGTTTAGCGGGGCCTCTGATTCAATGCACTTGCAGTCCTTCTTCTCCGTATGTCAGTCGACTAAACCGAGTCAATTTAGGTGTTCGATCCTATTGAGCACTAGGGGTGAGATGTAAGCCTCCTAGTATCGATATGATTGGCGGGATTGATGTTCCCATCCACACTTATGGTGAGATGCAAGCCTTAAGTGTGCATGAGACATTAGTAGTCACGTCCCGTTCATTATGTGAACGGAAACCATTGTTTTTAAAAGTAAATGACTATAGTTTTCTAAATCACATGTGCTAGTATGCTTTGTTACTGTTCTATACTCTTATGACTAATGATGTGATTGAAATGCTTGATAATGGGAAGTGATGTTTTGTTATATGTCTTGCTTGAATATTGATTATGATTGATATTATGTTTCATACGATATGTATTGTGTATGTCTTACTCTATTTTCACATGACACTTCTATGAAGCCATGATCTATGCTTTACTGTATTATTCACATGATACTCATATGATGTATGTATTACTTTATTCTTTATAACCTACATGTCTTATATATTTAAATTGATTCGCATGTTAACTGAAATCACTTCATGTGTATCTCACATTGTATACATGTCGATTTGTAATGTGACATGCGTGCTTATCTGTTAATTAAATAACCTAAACGTTGTACTACATTGATTATTCGGGGCCGTGTTAGAAGGACAGTTAGGTTACTCCCACTAAGTGAGACATGTATATTTAAATATGCATTCATGTTGACGAACCTTCAAGACTGGACATGGGGACATGCTTGAGTGCAAGAGATACAGTGTGGCAGATGAGAGTGTCAAACTATAAATCTTGTAACACAAATTTTGTCAAACTATTGTATTTAGACATTTGTAATTCGGTTTCAGTTGTTGTATATTAACAAACGGTTCATTTATCGGTAAAAGACTCACTTGAGTCGACAGTTTTTAATATTTACCCCTTTTTACGACTTAATTATTTTCCGCCTTGTTAATTAATGTCATTAGAAGAACCGGGTTGTTACAGTTGGTATCAGAGCGACCTTGAGACCATGTGTAATTATGTGCGATGCATATTTACACCACCTATCGAGGGAACGCGCCTGGAGCTCATGACACGTGTCTAAAGTGTCTGATGTGTCTAAAACATGTAGAACATTTAAGATCACTAAATAAGAGATTCACTAGCATAACCCTAGGATCAAATAATATACTTGGGTAGAATGTATAAATGGGTAGAACTACTAAGGATTACTCGTACCGTCCGATTTAGGTTTTGGCCCCTCCCTTGTTTTCATGTGCTATCTGAATAGTTGTATGTACAATGATTATCTAACCTTAGCCAATTGGCTAGTTTTAATTTATTTGTGATCGACGCGATAACTAAGATAAAGAACTTGAAGCCATCAACATCTCAAGTATGGTAGAACACCATTGCAAGCACAAATGGACGCATCTTCCTAATCAACTATAGTAGCCAAATCAAGTTCGACCATGTTGATGTATCAAGTGAAGTTATGCAGACGAGATATAACATACAAGAAGATAAAGTGCAGACGTACGTAAGATAGTAGTCCTCGAGTCCTATTTAGGTGTCGACTTAGACTTGACCGAGACTCTACTTACCTATATAACTCGTATATCGGAGATCATTTGTTAGACTAAATTGTAGTCGTAGAAATGAACCCTTCTTGCCCATATTCATTTCACAGTAACACCTTAAACCACATCTAATTCATTTTTCTAGCTTATCCTTATTTTCTACCTTTGCCCCACTTTCTTCATCTAACCAAGCAACAATTTGAGTTCAATTCCGAACTATCTTTAATCCTTCCATCGAAATTATTAAACATCACATACAAAGCTTTCCTTCATATCTAACATCCATACCTTCATAAATCGATTAACACCTTTTACTCTTTCAATATTATTTTTTTGGTTAAGTTATTCACTAA